>VZTT01031078.1:6800-62942 GCA_013400855.1 Buphagus erythrorhynchus | reverse complement strand
TAGAATAATACATTTCAGTTGAATTGAAACTATATGTGCAGAATGATTTTTCTTCAATACATGAGACTTCAGATGGTTTGAAAAATGGACTGAAATTTCTCTTGGTTGCACAACAACATCGATCCTCATAAGATGGAAAACCTCTCATATCTCCTTTTAAAAGTCTAGTGTGTTGCCACAAAATGAATTGCTTCATATGAATGTCTTACTTCTATGATTAATGGTGAAACTGAAGTTTTTTTTTTTTTTTTTTTTTTTTAGATACAGGAAAATATTCAGCTTTATCCAAAAGGGAACACCAAAAGGACAAATGGGATGTTCAAAAGGCAAGAAAACTGGACAGAGAAGAATTTAGTTGTGGCCAAAGATTAGAGTTTTGCACATTCTGGCTTTTCCTTTGGTTGTTTCTAAGTGCTGTTTCTATGACAGTGATAATGTCAAAAGGTGTAGAATAAAAAATATTGCAGGAAAATGGGATCTGCGTTTATATGTGTCTGATGGCTTCATGACTTCATACAAGCTGGGAGCAGGTTCAGGCAGTTTGACATGAAAGCTTTATAACACCAGTGTCACAGCAGTCCCCTTGCCCACAGGAGCTCCTCACTCAAGAGCAAACAGCTCCACACTCATGGCTCACCCTGAGCAGCTCCCTTGCTTCTTGACTCTCTCTTAGCCAAGCCATGCTCCTTCAGCTTTTGATACTCTTCACTCGAGCCTATAGCAGTGTCCCAGTGGCTCAGGCTCACCTCTGATGACTTCAGGCCCTACCTGAAGCATGCAGAAGTAGCTGAGGTGCAACTCATAGTTGCCATTTGGGATTCTCTGGAGTACCTGGGACACCTGCCTGGGCCAGGCAGATATACATGAGACTTAGGAGAGACTGTGCTCTTCCAAAGGGGCAGGTGCTGGCTGGGTGGATACTCTGTGCCATACTAAATGCTGTTGGCTACCAGTGCTCATGCAACTAAATCACACTCTCAGAGTCCTTCTGTAGTCAAGGAGGAACAATAATCATTTCTAGAGGACTGTTCAAGATACTAGGTAAGTTGAATCATGCTGTTATTTCTTTTCCTGTTGACTGCAGAAGACTCTTCAAATGATAATGCTCCCAATGTTAAGCATCCCAGTTTGATTAGATCTGGGTTTGTACATCTCATGTTCCAGATGACACTGTGAGAAAAGCATATGCTGATTAGTTTCTGATTAGACCCAGGCAAAGTGTTTTTCTCTGAATAACATATTTACAAAAAAGCCCCTACTGTTTCAAGGTGGCTGATAATAATTCATGATATTTGCCTCAATTTTGCCAAAAGACTGGGTTACATAAAAGTGACAGCATGCTGTAAGGAAAAGCCAGAGGAGTTTACTTTAATCTTTTTTGAAATGGTTGTTCCCACATTTGTCTTCAGGGTTAAATTCTTATACTGACAACAGAAAAAGGGGACGAATACCACATTGCCAGAAGAGGAGAAATGTGCTGCCTCTTCTACCTCAAACCGCTGTGGTCTGCCTGCTGATAGTAATTCAATGTCTTATCCTCTTTATTTTTCAAATTCTGATTGGAAACCTGTTAGTCCTTAAAAATGGTAGGTTGGCTGGTAGACTGAGGCTGTGCTACATCATCCCACTTATTTATGCTTCTCTCTGTGGCTGGATTGTTTTTATTCACTCTGCCTCAGAGCAGCTGCCAGCTTGCTGGAGGCTGGGCTGGCCTCCCTGTCATGGGGCTACAGGTCTGCCGCATTCAGGCTCTTGCACACAAAGCTTCACCTTCTTCTCCTGCTTAAGATCCCTCTGTTCTTCCCCAGAGAGGTGGGGTGAACACACATGTCCTCTGACAACTGCTTCTGCTGACGCTTATCTTGGCTTTGTAAATATAAACCAAGAATGAACTGGATTAGGAGGGGGACAGGGGCTTAAGCTTCCCTCTTACTGAGTCATTCTCACTCTGCTTGGAGTATTTCAGGATATTACACAAAACAGAGAGGCATCAAGGGGAGAGATTACAACACCATCAAGGAACAGCTCGGTTGTTACAAAACTCTTCTGGAGCAGGGACATGCTTTAGGTGGGTCTCACACACACATCACGGGGATGCTGGAACTGTCAGGCTGCTGCCCACAACCTGCACTGCCTCCTTCAGCAGGCTTGTGGGACTAGCTTTTTGTTTCCATTCCCTTTCCCCCTTTTTTTTCCCCCTCTAGAGAGCAAATATCAGGATGACAGCACATTTTCAGGGGCATTGTTTTGCTGGCTTGTTTTGACAAGGGTTGGCACATAGCACAGCTCCATCCCCGTGAATGTGTCTGTGTGACATAATGAGCAGCAGTCACTGCAGAGCATTCCAGCTCCTACAGAAAAGGCAGGGGAAACCTGAGATAACTCAGCCTAAGCAGCCAGGAGTTCTGAGGCTTTATTAAACACCTTATTTGCTCTATCAGCTAAAAGAAGAAATAAACAAGTCAAGGGGGGAAGAACTGCTCCCCTCAGTGCTGATCCTATTGAGCTGCAAGACAAAAGTCTAAGGAAGGAGGGCCAAAAGTTTCCCTCCATCTTCACTGCATGCATTGGCAAAGAATAGAAAAAACAGTTGCAATGACATTAGAATATAGTAATAAAGAATTAGTAAGAGATCTTAGAAATTCAGTTCACTGCAGGTCTTGAGTAAATTGCCTTTTAAAGGTTTTCTGTGTATCAATCAGGATTGATGTAGAAGAGATGTTTAATTTATTTACTTCCTGTAATAAATTAGATAATTTGCAGAAATTATCAGTCATAAATTGGCCATGGAGAGAATCATGATCTCTATGAATTAGTTTATCTATGACCTATTTTAAGATACCTGATAGGATTTTGATGCATAATTAATTAATTATTTAATTGAACAGGGAAAATGTTGTCACTTTGAATGAGGTTCTAGCTCACTCATCTTACAAATCACAGCTGTAAGAGTTCATCTCACTGGCCATGCATTGCTCCATGACATATTCCTCATCTGAACGACTGCTCTCTCAGAAAAAAAAAAGTATAAAATATTCTATTTGATACCATCGACCTGATTGCTTATTTCTATACTGCTGAACTCATTTCCTCTGAGGTAATTGAGTCAATCGGTTTCTCATTATTTAGCAGATCCAGCTTTGGCATTTTAATTTTAGATATTCAATAATTTCTAGTCTGTCAGCTTCTAACTTTGATGTACACATCTCTTCATTACTATATTTTAAAAACTTTCTTCTTATTAATTTTGATGCCGTTGATATTTAATCACTAAGAAACACCTATTACTTGTGGATTGCTCTTTTTGAATTATTTTTATAATTTTTTTTATTATTAATACATATACATAACCCGAAATGGAAAATAGATGTACAGGCTTTTATAAACAAAATTATGGACAATAAAACTCAATTTGTTGGAAAGCTGAAAAAGCTATTTGGGGGTTTTTGTAGATAAAAAATAGTCAGATATTTAAATGTCTATATTAAAATGGCATTTACAAAATTATTTGTTACTGTAAACACATGTATTCAGCAACTAGGAGAGGGACAGGTACTTAAAAGTAAGGGGAGTGAAATAAGATATACAATATTTGATGCACAATTTTAGATATAAATTGATAAGCATATGTAAGAAGTTGATGTGTGTGAGAGAGAGGAGTGTGAAGAGAAAAACACTGCTACCACACAGTGTCCTCAATTTTTAAAATACTCTATTTTTCTTAAGGAAGTTGCTCTGCCTCACTTTTTACTCTCCATTTCATTATGGAAACTTTCAGCCTCAGTTCAAAAAGTGCTTTGCTTGCAGCAGGTCTAGAATGCCACCTTTGACAGTTTAACCCCCCTTTCTTCAAGGCTGTGGCTGGGAAAAAACAGCACTGAGAAGATGACTTTCAAGGCAACCTCGAGCTAGTGCCAGCTTGCTAACTTGGGCTCTGAAGATCTGCTTTAGCTGGAGTTACAAGGTGTTGGTGTACCCTGCTTGGGAGCTGTTTCATGGTGACCCCCGATATAAATATATTTTTATTTAAACACTTTGGTCAGGCTGTTTCCTGTGTTTTTGGTGTTATTAGCCAACTTGTGGTCTGATTATATCCTGATTGCACAGTGATTGATGGGCATGTGCAAACTAAGGCTTCTTTACCATGGTGTCCTGGAAAAGGACAACTCTCATTGTGTTTCAGCAAGCAGCATATTTGTGACTGCAGTGTTCTGGAGGCTGAGCTTTTTCCTGGCCTGACGTGATCCCAGGATGAAGGGTGTTACAGCAGGCATTGGCTGCTGGGATTCTGTTTACATGGCTGGCCTTTGTTGCTGAATCACAAGCATTTATTGGCTTTATCTGACAAACTGATGCTCGTGCTTTACCTTTCTGAATGCTAAGATGCTGCTTGTGAATTTAATGCAGGGTGTGAGTCTGCTGCTGGTGCCAGAAGTGCAGTGAAAAACACATCTGCAGCATGAAAAACTAGAAAATCAAGGAGGTAGTGACAACAGGCCAGGCACAAGTCAAGGCAGCTTCTGGGAAAGGTCAGTCCTGTGCACACAAGAGGGGAAGAAACCTTGGGCTAATGAACTTGCATAAATTAACTTTTGGCGCTCCCTTCTCTCTTGGGACTCTAGACACAGTAACACTAGCAAAATGCAGACAGATGTTTCAGTTCATAGTCTCTTCATTAAATTAGAAAATGCCTCCAAACAAAAAGCCAAGCAAAAACATGAAAAAGAGGTGAATAGAAGAAAGGCTACTTGGAGTGTGTAAAAGGGAAGAGAATGACTGCTGTGGAGCCCTTTCCTGTGTTTCACTTCTTCATGTGTTGGAAATTTCATCCCAGCAAGCCATACTTTCTTGTCAGAGGCTTTGCTTTGATGCCACCTCCACAAAGAGAAGCTCTATGGGCAAGTTCTATGTTCTTCTGCTGGAAGAACACAGAAATCCCAGTCAAAAGCCCCTCCACTGTAATTCTCCAGATTTAACAACATTATATGATCATTAGATCCTTCCCAGAGTCTTCTCAGAGCAATTTCAGCCCTTGGAAAATACCTCTTATTTTGCATCTCTCTGATCCAAGTGAGGCAGTTGTTGTCTCCCCTGGTTTTCTGCAGTTGTCACCTGCAGCAAGCAGTACCTAGGCAGTAGTACTACTATAAGTACCAGTAAGCAGTAGCAGCAGCAGCAAGTACCTAGGATGGAACTTCATGTCTACAAAACAACTCTTAGAGCTTGGAAGTTCTGAAGTGCTGGCACTAATTCCAGAAACCGACCAGTCCCTTGCTCTACGCATTCTTGGTTTTGTTGGTGAGCATAAAATGCATCAATTAGCAGACATTTCCAGAGTGTTTTTTTCCTACATGTTAAGGAACAAGGCAAATAAGAAGTTAAATTTGGCTTTGTGTATTGTGCATTAATAGATTAATTCTCACCTAGTCCCAGTGGAACTCACTGGGAGACAGCACTCAGTTTGCTAATGTGTTGGTAATATTAGACAGCCCTCGAAATGTGTCTCTGTATTTAAAAATGACCTAAAAGCCATCTAAAGAACGTTTCACATGGGACAAAAATTCTGATGAAGTGTTTATAAATATTTACATACTAACATGAAACTCAGCACTAATTTTAGCACTGTAGTGACACCAAAGAAAGCAGGATAATTTTATGGTTATTTTGAACTTCAGTTTGTGTGAACATGTGGAAGGCATCACTGAGCTCCAGGTTCTCCACTGTCCTTGGAGGGCAGTAAATGTAAAGCTGGTATTTGTGACCCTGTAAACTACTCTGCACTGACAGACTATGTCACTGGCAAATTGTCACCAATGATCCAAGATGAAATATCTTCCCAAATTCCAGTTCTCTCTGTGCCTTGCACAGTTTCAAGAATACTGCCTGGGAAAAGATAAGACCAAAAAATATGCCGAGTAACCTAAATTCAGCATCAGTATGGGGTCAGGTGTGTGTGTGTAATGTAGAGACATCCTTGGATGGGTTCCTCAGGTCAACTTCCTTTATAGGCCACAGGAAGGAACATGCATCTCCCATCTAAACAAGGGAGAAACCAGTGCCTCCCATCCTAAATATGAAGTTAAGTGTAGAATGGACAAACCGTATCTGAAAATACACCCTCTAACTAGGCACTTGGGATGACTAACTTAGATGTAGATTGTAGGCATTGGAAACATCAGGTAAAGATGAATCCCTCTGTGTCTGAATCCTCATTTTTCAAAGAAAGTATGTTATGGCAACATTTATTGCTCTAGGTGCTTTTGATCAGTCCCAAAAATTATTTGCTTCTGGCCCTGTATTTTCTGCTGCGGTAAGCATACATGTAGCTTTGCTGTTCTGAGTCTACTTTAAATAGATAAATGCTGCACCATCCCAGTGTTGTTCCTTACTGCATTCAAATTTGTCATTTTCCTTGAGGAGAGAACTGAGTACACAGCGTAGATTTTCATTTCGTGACACTTCTAGATGTGTGTATCAGCAAAAACTTGTTTTATAGAGCATACTTTATGCAGAGTTGAGGGTCATGAAATATGTGATGGTTTAGCATTTCAATGGAAACCATATACCATGTTTGCTGTCATTACACTACTGAAGGAGAAAAAGAGAAATTAGTTTACCTACCTACTGTTTATCGGGTACCCAAATGCTATACTGATTACTGCTTTGTTGAGCTGGATATATGTTTCTACATCTTTAGAGGGAAAAAAAAAAAGGATTGAAGATTACTGAGACTTCTCAGTTTCTCAAGTCAAGTGACAGGTGGGTTTGTGGCAGGCTACAAGAATATAATTAGAGGAGGCAATATACAACCCTATCCGGAGGCTTAGACCTTTCTGCTACAAAGACATGCATTTTTTGTAACAATACAGAAATCTCTTTGTAATTAAAAGACATGCATTTTCTGCTACAAAGACATGCATTTTTTGTAACAATACAGAAATCTCTTTGTAATGAAAAGAGAGTGGTCAAAAAATAATTCAGGTGCATTTCTCAAGCAATGATGAAAAGATCATATGCCTCAGTCAATTTCTGTTGCATACAGGATATCAGGGCATTTTAAGCCAATAGGAAATAATTTTATTTCATGATGTTTATCACCAATCCCCTGAAATCTGCCAGTCTCAGTGTCTCATATTTTCCAGCACCAATTGTATGAGGACTGCAAAGCTCAAGTATCCAGTATTTCCCAGAAGGAAGAAACTTGATGATGAAATGAAGAAATCCATCATATGTCTGTGCAGCTCACTCTGGTTCCTGCATTATCCTGTACTTAAACAGAGGCCTTGAACTCCTGACAGCATTTTGAAGCAATGTTCATCAGCTCTTTGCTCCAGGCAGCACTTGTTTTGCCAACTTGAATCACCTCAAAGTTAAGTGCCTGAATTCTTTTTCCAAATAATGAAGAGAAATCACCACTTTCACAGTGTAATTCATCTCTGCTGGTTTAGACATCTTGGCTGGCGCTTGCACTCCAAGCCCATGATTCTATGGGCTCTCTGGCTAAGTAAAAGTCATCAATGTACTCACCTGTATATGGGTGGCTTCTCTTTAGCCTTTCATAAAGTATATATGTTCATAAAAAAAAATAAAAGAGAGAGAAATTATTTTGCTTCAGTGAGAGAAAAAGATTATCCTTTCCAATGGTGGGGAAAAAGATGTATGAGAATCAGTATGTGAGAGAAAGATAGAAGATGGCTAAAGTGAAGGAAACGTGGCTATTTCCAAACGTATTAGACAGTGAAGTCACTCTGGATCTGCTTTCATTTAATTTAATGGTAAAAATTCTGCCTACTTCAAGGTACGGGATATAGCCAGACAGCACTGCAAATAAACACATACCCATCAGGAAATTAATGATCACTGTGATAGGAACGTTTAGAAGGCTGAAAAATTAGGCCAGCTTTAAACATGAAAATTTAAGTTCACTAAATTAATTGCTTAAAATCATACTTCTCAATAATGGCTAAATCTTGCAGGATATTAATCATCACTGTTTTGTACACAAACCTGTTAGTCCTTAACACTTACCCTGAATTAGCTGTGAGTATGTAATATCACGTAGCTGATGCTCTGTGGTTAGGATCAACTGTGCCTAAAAGAATCCACACAACAAATGTTAGTTTTTATCCCAGGGGCTCATGCATGAAGTTCCACATCTCATGGGTATGAAAGCCAACAAATGACATAGGACTGTTCTTTTTAAGTAGCTCATTTGAAACACTTTTTGATGAGGTTAGGGCACTGTGGTGCTGCGTTTGTAACCACGAGATGTGCAGTGAAGCTAAATTAAGATTCTCATTCTTTTTAACTTCTCACCACTGTGAACTGTACAGACCGATAGAGTCCATTGGAGCTTTACTTGTACCAAAGGCAATATGCGTAATGTATCTAAGAATGTAAACCTTGGACAGTTCTGACCTCTAAATTCTTTAAATTCCAATAAACAGTAGCTATGGTACCATTTATTTAATGATGCATTTATCAGTGATTATCTTGAACTTTATCCTGCTTTGATTTTATAGAGTTAACAGTTGATGAAGTGAAGATAGCACAGTGCAGGCAGTATTGCTGAAACTGGTGTAATGATTAGCTTGACAACATATCCTTAAAGTGAACGAAAGAAATTTACTCCAAATTTTTTTCTTTCTTCATGCATCCATGAGAGGATGAAGCAATAAGTAAAGAATTATTCTGTGAAATGAAGCTTCAAATTCATTATATACTTTCCCTCTATATTTTCTGACTGGGCTCTGAAAACCTTTCTTGAAGCTCAGGGATACTTCACATGTTCTAACTTTGGGTACTAAAACTTTAGCTACTCAGTCTAGCTTAAGAAGTAGTCTCTTAGTCTAAATATAGACTCCCTTTAGAGAGAGAGGATTGGGAGTGATTGAAAGCAGAAATATAATTTTGAGTGCTCTGAGGTTGCATACAAAAGCCAAGCCTGTGGCAGTCAGCAGTGCAGGTATGGCTCCCACTGACTGGGGCTCTGGAGTGAAGCTGAATGAGTTTCAATGTGGCCATACTTTTATCTCCCCCTTATGCATAAAAGGAGCCTTGAAAAAGCAGGCTTATTTGAAATACTGAATGCCCAAAAGCAGGTAGTGGGAAAGCTCTCCACTGTGTTCATGGATGGTCAGTGATTTTCCAGAACAACAGGGCAAATGTTTGTACCATGTCTGTTTTGCTTGTATCTGATGTTTCATGCGTCCCTGCACAAGTTTTAACAGGAGTGACAGTATTTTCTGAATGAAACTGCAGCCTTTGCAATCATCTTTTCTACTGTTTTTATAGAAAACTAAATGGATACATCAAAAGATCCATCTCTGTCTTGTGAAATATTTGGGGATGATGTAAACTACTACAATTACTGTGAGATAGAGGTATACCAGATGAAGGCTTTAGTTTTATCAGTTACAGAGGCTTCTATCTCATACCAGTAGGAGATCAAGACTAAATCTGGCATGTTTTCTCTACATTAATACCGCTATTCAATTTTTGTTTTTTTTATATACAAATGGATATGCTAATAGTACACTAAAATTTAGTCTTTAGCCTTTTTATATCTTATTTGAAAGTGAATATATTTTCACAAAATTATTATCAAGTTAAAAGATCTAGTTTTAGAATGTTTTTCTAAGTACTAGGATTCATTAGTTTCATAACTGTCAGCTTCACTACTATATAAGGAGGTGTTATATATTCAGTTTCAGAAAAGTACAGGAAAGACAAAGGTTTATGGGAAAGAAAACCTTTTGCACTGAGTCATAGGCAAACATCTTCCAATCTCTCCTGATATGACATAAGCAACTTTCAACATGTGGAAGAAGACACACAAGCGGAAGAGTGCCAGAACATGCTAGAGAGAAAGGAAAGTTTCTTCTAGACTGAGAATTATAAGTCTCTGAAATGTTTATATGCAGTAGGTCAGTGTGCTGATTCACACACATAGTTTGTCCTCTACTCTAGGGTGTGGAAATGTGGCAATTGATAATTTTGCTCCTTTCAAAATGTCACTACAACACAAAAAAACAGTTATTTGTTTTCCTGACAATTAAAACCATAAAAAATGCTACTAACAGTTCAGAGATTCACGCAGAAACATCTGGTGGGTTCTTGTGTGACAGCAGGCTCTGGAGGCTCTCATCAGCAGCAGTGTGTCTTGTGTGACAGCAGGCTCTCATCCACTGCCCTTTGTGCTGGGAGGCTGTGGCCAGCCCCTCACACTGAAGTCCCCTGGGGCTTTCCTCTGTCCTTTCACAGAGGTCCAGCTCAAATGCCTGGTGTGATCCCTCTGAATGGGATGGAGAAGGGCACAGAGCCCCCAGGAGCCACAGGTCCCCCATTTGGTTGGTGGGGGCAGCTGTCCAGCAGCCTACCCTCACTCTGCCTAGACCTATATCAGCTTTGATCCATCCTTGCAGGAAGGTCATGGTGGCCTTCCTTTCAGATAAAAACTTTTGCTCTGAGAGGAACAAGTGGCAGACTTCTCCCTTTTAATAGTTGATTTTTTTCTGTTTTGTTTGGTTGTTTTTTATTTTTTTTTTTTTTGTTTTAGACTCAATGGCAGAAATTTTAAGTCTGTTATCTACATTGCATAAATTGATGCTTCTATTTGTTGCTTGAGAATTCAATTTATATTTACATGTGTAAATGCTTGTTTATATATGAGCAGCATATTTAAAAAAATTACTAGTGATTTTCAGGTTGACAATGTACCATCTTAGTGCCAGTAGTTGAGTAGCAAAAGTTTTTAGTGGCAGAAAAGCACTAGATTTAGACTTGAATAATTTATGGGAATTATTTTGATGCTTCTTTTTACTCCTATAGTGTTTTTCATGGGTTCGTTTTTACACTACCCATAGGCAAAAAGAGACATGAAGGAAAGCTAGAGTAGAAAAGGCCACAATTAACGTTGGACCAACTATAGAAAAAACGTCTATAACCTTCTAGAAATCAAAAATGGCTGCTTCATTAAATAAGAAATGCAGACTAGACATGGTGATTCTTGTGATGGACACAGAATTTTAAAGATACTTCTTAAGAGCAAATTTCCAGAACTGTGAAAAAGTGATTTGATGAATGTAAGACATAAGTAATACAAATTTCTAGAAATGATTTTGGAAGTCTTCAGTTGGAAATAAAAAATGACCTCACTGTGTCAAAACATAAAGGCAATACTCCAGATGAAATACTCCAGCAGAAAAATCCCACAGATTTTCAAGCATATCAACTTTTTCTTGACTACATGGGTAAAATTAGAAGATTCTGTGGAAAGTGTTAAAATTGTGGTCAGAAAACATAAGCATAACTCCTATTTTCATCTGAAAGACAAAGATATTTTACTATTGCAATACATAAATTATTCCAATCAGTAATTTTTTAAAAATAAATAAAATAGCAAAAATATAGAAATGAATTGAATAATTTTGGATTTCTCTTTGTTCGTAGTTCAAGAGTGGGATACTTGAACTACTCTATATCTTCAAACTGTTATAAATTGAAACATTTTTCAATGCATTAAAAACTATGTATTTGAACACTTTACATTATATTGTACTTTGTATGAAATCTGTGGTGAATTTGTAATAGTTAGATAACTAATTTGGGAGATTACTTTACAGTATTATTTGGACTTGTTTCAAGGTTACAGTGTGAAAAGCTGAACTGGTTTTTAAACAACTCAGTACAATGAACTTGACTTTAAAAATGTTCCATAAGTTTCAAAAGAACTATATATAGCATTGTGAGAGTACTGCAGCACAATTCAGGATGATTTATTAGGATCACCAGTTCTAAGGCTTATGGGCAGAAAGATAAAAACTTCAGTACTGACACCTTGAAAGCCTTGTGACACAGAGACAATTAGCCCTGTAGAAGTTATAAAAAGAAGCATGGGTCAGGAAAATGCTTTGACAAGAATGCTGCCCAGTCATTTCCTTTTGAAGAAGGGAGAAAATGTGAGATTTGAAAATTAATGTGCTGGCACCTCCAAAGAAAAAAACCACTGTTTCCTCTACCTTAAGTTTACATGCTCTAGCCTGACTCACTATAGTGGAAGGAAAGGGGACGCTCTTGTAGAAGGAAGTGTAGAGTTGAACACTATCAGCAATGTCATTGTCTCTCTTGAAGTCAGAGAGAATGTTTTGGCAAAGGTGACAAACTGTCCCAGTGGCTGTTGGGAGTACAAGATCCTGGACATTCCAGCACAGCTGTGTGTGGGAAATGCACAGTCAGCTGCATGGGGAGCATCATAGGGAAGAAAAAAAAGTGGTGTTGTAAGAAAGCTGTAGTATTTGAGTGAGAGTAAGTGATGACAAATACTCTAACAATTGATGAAACAGAAATTTCTTACTGAAAACAAGAACTGTTAGAATTCTTTACCTGGATTTCATATATTAAAATAAACCCAAAAGGTTTCATTTTACATCTTCTTCATCTTGGTTACTGATTCAACTGATTTCCATTAAAAAAACCCACAGAAACAAACCCCCAAAATACAATAGTTGTGATAGAAAAAAGATGATGAGATGATGATGTCTGCTATATCTGATTTATCTTGGAATAAGTGGAAAGAAAGAAAGAAATTGTGCCTTGTGAAATTATTATAAGGCAAGTTAGCAGAAGGAAAGTAGGAAGGATTTCTTTATAGAGAGGAACTTGTAGCATCACCATTCATACCCTGAAGACTATTAACAATACGATAGAAATTACAGTATGAACATATCAAGGATGATTTTGCTATCTCAGGGTAAAAGTTTATGTTTTTAATTGTAAGTGGTCTGATTTTCAGGTACCTTTAATATGTGCATGGTGCACCAAATTTCATGGTATGTGTTGAATTTCTGCTCAATGAAACAAAAGGAAGAAGTAGGTGCTCAGTATCAGTTAAAACCAGGTCACTTCTTCAGGCAGAATTATATATTGATGTGGGCCCTTGATTTCAGATATTCAGTTTCTAAAACTGGCGTTTACTGCAGATTTATAAAGCAAATTCTTCATCTAGTGAAGAACTTATTTCTGTGCTGCTCAGTGCTTTTTGTTGCTGTTCTAAGGGAAAGCTGCGCCAGCTGCCTCTCTAAGCAGATAAGATTGTGATAAGCTGCAGTAGTTTAGTAAAGCCTTTCTCACTCATTTTATAACATACAATAAAGTATGTTTATATTTTACTTTTTTGTTCTTGGGAATTTCCATACACAGTTCATTGGATAGCTTTATTGGATTGTCACTGGTCAAGGATCATCAATAAATTTGGCAGAAGAAAATGGAATAATTTCTGTTAATTGAACATATGCAAGATTTCTAGGTATACTGATGTGGTAAGGATGCCTTTAAGATGAGAATGTGTCCCTTTTTTTGTATAACAAATGCATTTTAGGGAGATTAAGAACAAAACATGTCTGTCTTGAACATGATCAGTTATAGCTGATTTTGAAAAATGTCAGAGCTCTTGGTGTCTCTGATGACAGGCCTTTGGACTCAGACCCACTCCAGCACATCATATGACTTTTTGTGTATTGTTTAGGCTAAACTGCAAATCTTCAAGTCTTCAAAGAAAGAAAAAGAGTAAATTAAATTTATATAATGTAAAAGTGACTTGTTATTTTAACAACCTTAATTTTGAATACGTGTTTTGTAACAGATAGAGGTTCAGCTTCTTAATATTCCTTAATATGCTCCCAGCTCCACACTTGTGCAGACATTTAGGAGTGATTATTGATATGTAAGCTCTCCTCCTCCCATCCCCTAGGCTTTGCACCAATAACACTGCAGCAGTAGCAATTGCATGCATTTGTAGCTGAACTAGGAATTTGAGTGAGTGCAATGGGGAATGAGAACAGTATTTCTGACAGATGAGGAATGGAGAGACAAAATTCCCTTGCAAATGTCTCTATGAGACAACCAACATCCTCTGGGAGTTCTGACACTTGCCATGCTATTGAGTTAACCAGGTAGAAAATACCTTGAATGTCAATATATGTCTGTTTTAGACACTGGCACTTCAGGGGTACTGGGGGACTGGAGTCTCACTGAATGTGGAGGGAGAGCAAAGCCTGACTACTTGTCACCATAAGAAATACAGGACAGAGTAGGTGCTGTTTAAGTCCCCATTTCTGATTTATCCAACACAACTAAACATATAAAAGCTTAGTGGATTTGGGGGGATCTTTAAATCTCATTGTAGAAAAAAAAAAGATTATGCTTTTTAGCAAATGATATTAAAACATTGATATAAAATAAAATAAATTAGTAACATGAAATAAAATATTTACAGTATGACTATGTCTCCTATTACAGCTTGCTTGCTCTGACAGCACTGTCAGCTGTGTCTTGCAGAGTTTCTGTGGCTCAGGCTCATACTGGAGGGTAAATCAAAGGCATGGAGCCTCTATACTTCAAATACCCCTAGTTTAATTGCAGAAGACCTTCAGTCATTCAGGTAGTCACAAGTGGGGGAACCCTTTCCATTGGAAACGTGACACCAGTGCTGCAGCAGAAGGCTGTCTACCAAAAACGTGTCTCCTTGCAGCCAAATAAGACTGAGTGTGAAATTTCCTAAATCTCACACAGGTGTCACAGCAGAAGCACAGAGTCCTGCATAACTCAAAAGCTGCTAAACTGTGACAAAACTTAATTGTGGATTTTTTCTTGAAAGTTAAGAAAAAATAATTAAGGTTCAGGGAGGTTACCACTATCTTATGTGCTGAAATCCCTTGGCTTATATAGGCAGTGGGAGTACAAGAGACCCTCCCAAATACTTCAGACTCTGAAAAAAGATTTCTGCCTTGAATTATGCTTCAGGCTGTGTCTCCATGCTTTTCCACTGAAAAAATTCAGTAAACAAGCCTCACTTGAGGTACTTGCCATAGATGAATTCATGTAACTTCCTCTCTAACAGCTTATGTGTTCAGGGATAGTAATTAGGGGCAGTGAGATAACAATCATCCCTCTCTCCCTCTAATCACTAAGTCCACTGGACTTGTTCCAGTATTTTCTTCTCTTTCTTGCACTGGTGGCCCCTCAGACAAAATATAGTATTCTAAATGCAGTTTCAAAATTACCAAAAAAGCCCTTCCTTAGATCTGTTGTCTGCACTTTTATAGCCAGGATACTCATGGTCTTTGCTGCAGCTGCTGATGCTTGTTTCACTCATCCATCAGGCCCCTGAAGTCCACTTCTTCTTCCTGAATGGATGCCCTGAGCCTGTGCTATCTCATGGAGTTGTTACCATTTGAGATGCAGGACTTTGCATTTGCTTGTCGTAGAATTTCTTCAGTTGGAATGGATGCATAAGGACCATGGAGCCCAACTCTCTGCTCCTCACAGGACTGCCCAAAGCTAACCCATATGACAAAGAGCATTGCCCAGACACTCCATCTCTGACAGGCTTGGTGCCACAACCACTTCCCTGGAGAGCTTGTTCCAGTGGCCAGTCACTCTCTCAGTGAAGAATCTTTTCCTAATGTCCAGTCTGGAGTTCTCCAGCTTCATCCCATTTCCTCGTATTCTATCACTAGTCAGCAGAGAGAAGATCAGCACCTGCCCTCCACTGCCCCCCTTGAGGAAGCTGTTGGCTCTGATGAGGTCCCCCCTCAACCTTCTCTTCTCCAAGCTGAACACACCAAGTGACCTCAGCCACTCCTTGTGAGTCTTGCCTTTGAGGCCTTTCACCAGCTTGGTTGCACATCTCTCATAATTTGATCTTCTGCTCGTGTTGAGGTGCCCCAAGCTGAGCAGAGGACTCAAGGTGGGGCTGCACTGTGCAGTGTAGAGTGAACAGCCCCTTGGCAGGCAGGTGATGCTGCCTGATGCACCTCCAGGCACCTCTGACTGTTTTGGCTGCCAGGGAACTGCTGACCCATATTCAACTTGCTGTCACCCCAAACCTCCAGATCTCTTTCCACAGGGCTACTCCCCAGCCTGTCATTCCCCACTTTGTACATGTAACCAAGATTACACCCATCCCAGGTGTAGAATCTGTCACTTGCACTTGTTAAATTCCACATTTGCTGATTGGCCAGCTCTTTATCCAGAGTCCTCTCTGTGAGGCCTCTCTACCCTCAAGGAGCTCACAACCACTTCCAATTTAGTATCATCAGCAAACTTACCTAATTTACATTCTAGTCCTTAATCCAGACAATTTATAAAAATATTAAAAGTTTTGCTGACAGCCTGTTTCTCCAGCTTGTCTAGGATCTCTCTGAATAGCAACATATTTGGTGTCATCTGCAAGCTTGCAGAGAGTACACTGCTGCCCACAATGTTGATGGAGACATTAAACAGTGTTGGCCCCAGCATTCACCCCTGATGGATGTCAATATTAACTATCTGCCAGCTAAAATTTTCCCCACTGACAACAACTCCTTGAGGCCAGCAGTCCAGCCAATTTTGCATCCACATTATTGTTCACTCTTCTAGCCCATATCTTACCAATTTGGTGATACAGACACTGTGAACGCTGTGTCAAAGGCCTTGATAAAGTCAAAGTGTGTGGCATAATCCTGCCCTTTCCCTTATAACAGTGCCAGTTATCTCATCAAAGAAAAAAAATCAGGTTGGTCAGGCGTGATTTGGTCTTGGTAAATTAATGTTGACTGTTTGCAGTCACCTTATCTTTTATATGACTGAAGAAGGCTCCTAAGCATGTTTGGTCCATCCTCTTCCAAGGGCCTGAGGTAAGGCTGTCTAACCTGTAGCTCCTGGGCTCTTATCAGTGAAAACTGAAGTAAAAAAAGAGATTGAGAACCTCATGTTTCTCCTTGTTACCTTTCTGTCCTGGTTTCAACTGGGATAGAGATAATTTTGTTCCTACTGGCTGGTACAATATTGTTTTTTTTGTATTCAGTATGATAATGTTGACAGTACACTGATGTTTTGGTATTTGCTCAGCAGTGCTTACACCAAATCAAGGCCTTTTCAGTTTCCCATTCCCTGACAGTGAGGAGATGAACAGGAAGCTGGGAGGGAGCATGGCTAGAACAGCTGATCCAAACTGGCCAAGGGGATATTCCATACAACAGAATATCATTCTGGGTATATAAACTGAGGGGAGATAGTCAGGAGCTGCTGATGGGTGGGCATCGGTCAGTGGGTGGTGAGCAGCTGTGTTGTGCATCTCTTGTTTTCTTGTTTCTCTTGGGTTTTATTCCTCCTTCTCTCTTCTGTTGTCTCTCTTTTCAATCTTCTTCATCACCATCTTCTTCATCTTCTTCTAGCCTTATTATTATTTCTTACTTTATTTCAATTATTAAACTGTTCTTATCTCAACTTAGGGCACTGCCTTTTTTTCTCTGATTCCCCTCCCTATCCCATTGGGGATTGAGTGGGGTGAGTGGTGTGAGAAACTACATGGTGTGTAGTTTCTGCAGTTAAAACATGGCAATCTCAGTCTCCTTAGATATCCTTTTGCTGCCTCAGTCCTCATAGAGACCTTTCTTGCTGATTTTTTTTCTTTTTTCCCCCCTAAAAATATGCTGTCTAGATTTTCCACATAACAAACAGATCTTGAATTTCTTGTATCCCATGTGCTATTCATAGGGGAGAAACACCATAAAAAAACCACAACCATATAGATGATTTGCTATAGGATACAGTGAATCCCACCTGAGGATGTCTGGGATTCTCTCAGCACAGCTTCATGGGTGGTGAACAATTATCACAACAGGATCTCTGCCTACCTTAATTCTGCCTTCAACATAAGAGGCACAAACTGGGAGGAACAGCCACCATTACAATGAACTAACTAGTACAAAACAGGAGTGGGAGTTCATACCAGTTTTGGGAGAATCCTATAAAGGTGTTTATTTTTTTGTCAGGAGCTACAGTGAAAACATTCCTTTACTTTATAAAATCCTGTAATAGAAACAAGCAGAAAATCCTGGAAATAAAACTTGTATCTGATGCAGGTATTGTTTATGTAAAGTTGTCCTTTAAATAGTAACCTTTTGGTCAGGGTTTATTGGGTAATAAATTCCAAGTATTATATTTACAGAGATATGTAGACAGCCAGCATTATGTTTTGCAGTTTCTGTAGCTCCATCTGCATTGGTCTCATGGGGTGGTGCACCCTCCATCCATGGGGCACCCAGTGACTCATGGCCCTGTGCCTCAAGGCTCACCCTACCCAGGGTGTGCTTCTCACATCCACCAGGGCTTGGGCTGAGCCTTGGGTATCTGACGGGACCGTGTGCTCTTAGGACATCCTCATCCTCTTTGTATGATTGTGCATTTCTTTGTGTCTGAAATAACACAAATGGTTTTGTCGAAGTCTGTTAGGGGAGTGATTGTAAAGTAGGCAGTGATTGTATAGTATACCTGTATTTCATAGGAACAGGGGAAGTCACAGGGGAAAATGTCTCTACAAGCAACCTGACAGTGAATAACTAGGTAGGAAAGAGGTGTGAATATACAATTCCTTAACGTTAAATAATTTTTTTTCTTTTGAAACCAAACTTTGTTTTAATGAGCAATAATTAAGAGAGATCCTTGTTTTCTTCACCTGGTTTCTACTTTAGTTTCCTTTAAAATGTGGTTTTATGGAATCCTTTTATAGCTCTTACTAGTGACCATGGTTTTCAAATGTCATCAGATGCTTAATGTTTAACATGCTTTCTGATGTCCTTAACCTCAGAGTCTACCAGATTAGAAATTAATTCCCTACAAGGGGGATAAAAAAAAGGAAAGTTTCCTGGCTGATGCTAACAGTATATTCTATATTTACAGATGTTTACATTAAGCTGTGATCTATCAATACTTAGGAAATAGCAAAGATGTTTTCCCAATACTGCTAGAGTATGATTCCTTGAAAAATGTTCTTTCTTTTAGAAATTGAAGACATGTTCCATTAAAGTACTGCCTTATCCTCTACTCATTTTGAAGCCACAAAGGTCTTCAGGGTTGCTGAAGACAAAAAACCTTTCTCTATGCATAAAACTGGGAAAAGTGGCTGGACAAAAACATACTGATGCTAATGACATGTTGACTTGGTCATGGAGGTCTAGAAATGGCTGCATGAAAGAAGTTTCTTTATATCTGTAAGCTGTGCAAGGATTGTTTTATAACTATATACAAGTATCTCTGATACTGTAATTGTGTAAAGTGTCCCTAAAGATCTGTTGCCTCTAACAACCCTCTGGTTTGCTTTTTTTTTTAAACTCCCTTTGTGGGTCTTTTGTTGTAAGATACTTTAAAATATACATATTTTTCTAACATAAAAAACAAGAAAACCACCAATACTGACTTGATGTCTTCCTTTTAGGGAGGCAAAATAGTATAGAGCAAACATTCACTCCAGATCCGTGGGAATCTCTCATGGAGACCTCTGCCAAGCAATGGGAACAGATAATTTAGGTTCTGTTTTATTTTCAGTTTCTTTACAGAAAGCTGAAACCATCCAAGTGCATTGTTGACAGAAAAGGACTTCTGGAAGATACTTGCCTTTGATCTCCTGCCATACCGTGCTATGGAAGTTATCAAGTGCTCTCAGAACTGCTAGAGCAAATTTTGCCCTCTGAATGCTCTTATCCATCAGAGCTGTGTCCCATATCTCTAACAGCTGTCACAGTTTTCTCACAAAGTTATCTCCATCTGAAGGAGAGCAGGTGTTATTTCTAGCACTCCTTCGTGGCCTGGCATCAGCAGTCTCTCACTGTCACCGCAGGACCATGGCAATGCTCCAAGCTGCACATTTCCCACAAACACCGGATGGCGAGGATCTAGGGATTAACGACAGGGCCCACACCGAATTTTCTGATATAAAACTGTAGCACTCAGGAGATTTATCTCACCTCCCTATATTCTTTTTCCTCCAGTCACATTAGAGTAATATTAAAGTTCAAATTGTGACCTTCCCAAGGACAGGGCATCTTGGTTTTGCTTGTTTTCGGCATACACTCTGGCCCCATGAAAATCATTATCTTAGCTAAGTGAAAAAAAAGCGCTTCCTTTTCAACACCTCTTTCAAGTATGGGAAACAGATGGCTCTCTCCATGCTTCATGACTGTTACCATTTGATGTGAAGTATCTCCAGCGTTTGAATTTGACCCATGCAAGGGCACCGTTCTCTGCTTCAACACATCTTCCCTAACTTGAAGATATTTAGGAATGCTACAAGGCACTAGATCAGAACAGTTCTTTAAGCTATGGTCCCTTTGTGATGTAGTTGCTATAAATGAAAAAATGTCCAGTGATTATTATGGAGAATACTGTGCCTCACACCAGTTACATATCTGTATTGCCTGGCTGTCCATTCATGACAAGTAATGTCAAAAAAGAAGAACCATCTCTATTTCACCTCTCTGACTCGATTGAACAGATCAGAGAACCATCCATGTTCATGATCCCTTTCTACTAGACAGAGCAAAATCATGTAGGGGGACCTAATTTTTCTCCGGATACCTCTAGACAGTTTCAGCTTGCCTATCTAAAGTTCACATTTACCATTTTTTGCTGAATCACATAGAGGATAATTTAGCCTGAAGGAAAAAACCTGGAGTATTGGAAAAAATTAGTGTTGGATTCAGGAACCCAAGAAACACAAAGGTTTTTTTTGTTTATGAATTTGCTGTTTCTTTACTATCTCCTTGTTCTCCAAACTGTGTGTTACTAGTCTTGGGGTTCTTAATGAATGAAGGACATTCATTAGAGTCCTTCAGCAGTGCAAATCGTATTTTCTATACTTAATTTTTTTCAGCAATGAAGTTTGTTATTTTTAAATTACAAAGTAAGATTTTAAAAAGTGAAAGATAAGCAGTAAAATTTCATCAGTTTTAAGTTAATATAATATAATAAAATTTCCTCAACTAGTTTCAAGGAGACTTATGATACTGGTTTTCCACACTGGAGTCCATTAGAGCCCTAATGTTATCTTAAATTGTAACATTCAGTACCCTAAGTCATAAAAAGACTGAGTATGGATCACTCATAAACACAATACATAAATTACAGTTCCCCAGCTGTGACGTACTGTTACACATAAAACCTTAACAAAAAAGGCAGTATATTTATAAGTTAACACTATTGTTTTGTGCTGCAGAAAAGAAAAGCACAAAGCACTATTTGGAATGTTTGGTATTTATTCCTTTTCCTCCACTGATTTCATGGAACTGAAAGAAGTACTACAGGAAACAATTATTTCACTTATTGTGCAAAGGACGAGTGGCAGCAGTAGCATCATCCCCTCTTTCAGCTATATTTTGAAGTAAGGTACGTTAACATCCAATTATGTCACTTTGAAGAAGCTAATATCTATGCCTGGGAGTCTTATTTCCTAATTTCAATAGTTTTGGGTATGTTAATTTCTCCACTGATTTGAAGCTTACTGTCTTATGCTAACCTGCCACTTCCTTCATGGCTCCAGAAAGTGTTGCTGTGAATCTCTCTTTCTACTGCCTTTCCCTCCCTCTGTGTCACATGTAGAGTTCAGGCAGTGACCTTGGCACACTCATGTCCCTGAACCCTATCGTTTGCTTGTTGGGTGTAGTCCTAAATAACTTGCCAGGTTGTCCCAAAACCACTTGACTAAGCAGTAAACTGAACCCAGCTCCTAAACTGTCCTTCAAACCATTTTCCTAATGGCTGTTTGTGCATAAAATACCGTGGAAGACGTTGCCACATCAGCCACTTTGTAAAGAATTACAGCTTTGGAACAGTGATGACTGCTTAAATATCAAATGGGGATATTATGTGTTATTTGAAATACATGTTTCTATTTAAAATACTGTTCATTAGGTAACTGCAATGGCCCACCTAAACAAATAATTGGTATCTGAAGCTTCCTGTAACTGGACAGTCTACTGATAGCAAGGATTATAACTGATGATATGTACAGTGCAATAAAACACAATGAAAGGTAATGAAATCCTGTACCTTGTCTTAACAGATTTATTTGCTTACATTCTTTTGATGTCTTCAGCAACACTAGAAGCCCAAACTACTCAGTCTACTGTTTGTAGGTTGTGATATCACCCAAACACAACATGCCTTTTGAACTGCCAGAAGAATACTGCCCCAACCCTAAAACATGTCACTGATATTGTGGAGAAAAGCCACTTTGCGATGATGCTTTCCTAGCTTATTTTGCAGAATGCAGTGGTTGAATAAAAGTGACTAAAAGTGGAGAATGTAACAAGACATCTCATTTCAAATCAGTTTCTTTTACAGCCTGTAGTAGAGTCATCAACTTGTAATCTGCCTTCTGACTTCAATACTTTTGCAGAGAGAAGGTGGGGAAGTGAAATTTAACTTTTAAATCTGGTACATAACAACAGAATGGCCCGTCATGGAAACAAATACTTTCCAGACCAAAGGTGCCCAAACAAAGTCTGGTTTATCCCAGAAAACACACATTCTCAGCCTGTAATTCCATGTCTCCTCTCTTGTATCTCCTTCATTTAAAACAGTGCAAAGTAAAACAAAAAATTATTTATTTTTTTTATTTGGATTATCTGAAAAGGATGGCTGTTTGGAGAGAAAAGTGCTCCTTTAGAAATCAGAGGGTTGAGGTGCATTAATTTAAGCTCACATGATCAACAATGTACAGTTTAAAATTTGAGGGTAAATGAGGCTGGCATTCTAGAAAAATCAATACAGGTCAATTTACTTCCAATTATTTTCTTATTGCTATCCTAGAGAAGAACACCTGGGTTACTGAAAGAGCAAATAATAGTGGAGGTGTATTGTATATCACAGTAAAAATTAAGAGATGAAGTAAGAAAGAGAGAGCTTCTGGCCTCAGTCATATCAATACTAGGGAAGGATTTTCTAAAAAGGAATTTAATCCCTCCACCATTTTTAGCCCTTAATCACTTGAATTTGGTTCCTATGATGGAGAACACCCATATAATGCCCACCTTAGCCCTACAGTGTGACCTCATTCAATCTTTAGCAACTCCCATCAATCTTTAATTGAGATATCAGGAAAAGGTACATCACTGGAAAATCCAGTTCCCTTTATTTGGTGATTATTTTGAAGTTCTAAGTAGACACTTCCTTCCCCTCCCCATTTTTCCCCCAAATTACCAGATAATAGAAGTAACAAGCCAAATTAAGCAGGATCTCTTTCTACAAGCCTTCATTACAGTTCCCTTTCTCCCTGGACTATCTGGGTCCTTAGGAACTTGCTTTAAGAAAACCAGCTTCCTCAAGTTCCTCAAGAACTCTGAGTACATGTTACATGCCAGAAGTAGGAAAATTTTACCTACCCCGTGAGAATTTCCATTGATATCTAATAGATGCATGTATTTTATGTGTGTGTCTATATATCTGACTATTATGTACACACATATGGCAATACCTAATTAACATGAACAAAAAAATTCTGCTTTACAAAAGATGTTAAGCCATATAAAAGTGTGATATTTGTATCAAGAGCCAAGTTAGGAAGGACTTTTGCCATTTAAATTGCCAAGTTAAATACAGCACAATTGAAGCAAACCTGTTCCTCCAGGCATTCATAAGCCTGCACTTGGGAGCTCTTGGAAGCTAACTTAGCACCAATTGTATCTTATTTGACTTGGCCATTTTGAGGGCTAACCCTTTAGCAACTTGGCTCATACTGACTGTATCACACCTTTACATGACTGACCTTCCCCTCTCAACTTTCCCTCTTTTAGTGCATGCTGAGTGGTTTTGATCAGATCTGATTTATGCTATTTTGGCCAATTAACATGAAAGACAAAAACAAAATCTCTGACAGACAGGTCTGCAAACATAAAACATAATTGGATGGAAATGGACGTGTTCACATTCTTTTTGCCTTAGCTCAACATGAGAGCATAAAGTGTCAGCTGCCTGGTTTTGCCTGTTGTCTGTGCCACCCTACAAGGAAATTTCCCCAAAGCCTAGGAGTTGAATTTTTTGTACTGTTGTGCAGAGCTCATGCAGAGCTCATGCATTGCTCAAAGAGAAGCAGGTACCTGCTCTTGGAGGCAATCAGGGTTGGGTGCAATTACAGAAGAAAGTGAAGAGGGCAGCTGGCCTGTAACTGAAAGCTTCTGCAGTAATATGTCAGGGCATGAATGCAGTAGAGCTACATGGTAGCATTAAAAGTGCACAAAGGTTCAGATCTTGATTCTTCTGGTAAATAAAAGCCTGAAAGACACTAAATTAGAGTATTGGATTCCTGTGGAAAAGTATCAGTTGTGAAGTATCAGTATTAGGGAAGAGAGAATTCAGCAAAGAAAAGAATTTATTTTTGACATTAAAAAGCTGTTGCCATATAGGGCGTGGGAAACTGAACTTAAGATTGCAGATCACGCATAATTAAAGACACTCCCAGGAGACTTCTGTCATTTGAGTCAGCAAAACCAGAATAAATAGCAATGGAATCCGATGGAAATATTGTGTTGCAATCTTTGTAGAATTATTATCTATGATAATTAAACACTTAGAAGGCATAATAATGCCTCAGAATAAGCACTTAGATTAGATAGAAAGATGACAAAATGACTTCTCTGAGATGTGTACGTCATCGCATGCATGGTGTCATACCATCTTCCTATCTGGCATGACATTCCAGTCTGTGCAATTAAACCTCTCCATTCAAGGTGATGCATGGACAGAGATGCAGGGGGAGGAAACAAAGAGGGGTCAAATAGCCCCCAAGAACTGGGGTGGATAAAGATGGATTTATTTGGGGTAGGAGAATGGAATAAGCATATCATCCATCTTCTTGGTGGTAGTAACTGGGTAATACACAGATTGAACAGCACTCTTTACAATGTTCTGAAAATTGGCCCCACATCAATGAATTTAATATTATATAGCCAGGGTATGGTTCTCTTTACAGCTAAGCCTAAGGAAGTGGTGTCTTCCACAAGAGGAATGAGGAGGACCTTTCCCAGTACCTGGGATGTATCTGCTCTTCAGGAACCAATGGTGGACTTGGCACTGCTGGGTTCCCAGTTGGACTTGATCTTAGAGGTCTTTTCCAACCTAAATAATTCTGTGATTCTGTGACTCTTGGCCATGTGGGATGATCATCCCATGGGCTGTGTGAACAAGCAGGGTGACATCTTGCAGTGCAGGCAAAGTCAGTGATGGAAGGAACTTTCGTCCACATCCACCAAAGCAGACTGGCCAAGGACATGTTCATGAGGCTAATTGAATATCTGTTTCCTCTTGGGTTGTCTGGGTAGGTGTTTCATTGAGCTGGGTAAATAAAGATTCTTTAGTAGAAGCAGATGCATCTTGACAGTGCACTATCAGCACTGCCAATACCTATGTCATTCAGAGCTAAAAATTAAACCAATTAGTGCCTGGGTTTGTACTCCACCTTGCTATCTCATATCTCTGATGCCAGTTTTCAAGAACAAGATATGCAGGAAAGCAATAACTTTTTTCACACATTTTGCTGTAGATAATATTTATGGTCTTCTATTCTTTTTATTTGAATGCACTGTGTGGGCACATCCTGCTGTGCAGTGAAACCATCTGATCTCAGGAACTGATTACGCAAAATGAAACTGGAGCTCAGTTTTCCCCACTCCCATCATACATCATGTTAAATGCTGATATTTCCAGATTTCTGTGTAAATATTTCACATTATTTCAAAAGTTTAGCTTCAGAACATAGAATGAAAAATAGGAGACAAGACAAAAAAATGTAAGCTAGTTGGAAGGAAGGAAAAACAAATGCAGCAATATAGTAATTTGTTTCCCAATTGAAATAACAAGTGACTGGTCTGACATGACCTATGAGTTTAACTGTACAGTTACCTGTTTTTTAAAGACTATTGAGGTTGTTTAGTTTGGTGGTATAGGATAGAATGTGGAATTCACATCAAAATTTCTGCAGCCAAAACCTACTCTTGTTCTGAAAAGAAAGCAAATTTTAGTATAGTGTTTCAAGAGATGGAGTACTCACTATCACTTAGGCCAAAATTTCAAGGGATTGATTAGACTGCAGTAAAGGATTTCAATTATCTGTGTTGAGATCTAAAATTAGTCTAAAATTTGAATTCACAAATCCCAATTATCTGTGCAAAACCCTTCTCCCCACAGAAGTCAGGTAAACTTTCACGAGTTTAATATCAGAGTTAGGGAGGAAAGAGAGAACCAATTTGTGCAGTGTACTGCTTAATGAGTGCACAGTAAAGTGGTGCTAAAATATTTTATATTTTCTTAGGCTGCTTTCTAAACTTTTCCTAAGAATAAATAGATTATATTTGCTACAGTACACCATTTTTCTATGGAGGCTCAGTCTGTGTCATAAATTCAGTGAAATAGTGCACTATGATGTAAAATAACCCAGCAAATTAAAGTGGGCTGAGGAGATAGGGCCTGTACTGCAGCCAGTAAAACTAAATTCTGCTTGAAAGTTACAGAGAAAAACTGATTGAACTGTTTGTTTAAAAGAACAAAATTACACAGATCTTTGTATATTTACCTGGGTACAGGTCAAAGGGGAAAACATATTATTTTCTTTTGATTCTTTGCTGTTTAGCAGTTGTCCATTGCTCACTTTCTAATCCAAAGTGCATCTTTTAGATGAGCTCTTGTCTCATATCTCTTGAAATTTATCTGATAAGAAAAGACATTTTTATCTCTGAGGTTGTAAAGATGAGACTCACTGGTAAAAGTGTATGGCACACCCAATTTGATTCAGCATGTAGTTAAAGACAGAAGGAATATTAAACTTGGAGCTGTTACTTTGACATCTGTTTTGATCTCTAAATTCTGAAGGTACATTTTCCTAGAGGAAAAGAGGAATATTGAAAAATGTTAATTCTTTGGTAGTTCAATAGGAAAGTCTTCACATACTGTTTTTGTCTAAGAACTGTTCTTGCTAATTCTGAGCCCTCGTCTCAGTTTTATGTCAAAAGTTATCTTGGTTGGATTGCAGAGTTGCAATCAACATTCCTGGATTTCCTTGTGTTATATCCATTCTTTCTATCTGCTCAGACTTTACTTCCATCAATGGTTAATGTAGTTGCTCAGCTTGTCACACTTCTACTGATATCTGCCATCCTGATTTCTTTTCTCTCCTTACACCTCTCCTTATACCTACTCATATATTCACATGTACATTTCTGGAATAGATAAACTTTTTTTATCCACCTGCCTGCTAGTGATCTGGCCAATCTGCATGAAGTAGGACAGAGGTGTTCTCTGCACCTCTCTGGCTGTGTCTAGAATTATTTTTTGTTGTTAAGTGCCATGCAATACATGATGTTATCTATCAATTGCTGACAAATAGCTGGTGTGTACAACAATGCTTTTCTGGATGCAAGGTTTACCTCCTGAGGAGAACAGAGCTATCTGTGGTGGGTCTGCACATGCTCAGGCACATCTCAGATGGAGGCCCAGGTACCTCCACACAGCCAGGAGGAAGATTGTCTCACTATATATATGTATACAACATTAAAGCAGAGGACAGGGCCTGATTCAAGCCCACAGTGCTGGGGGCTGGCCTTTGCCAATACAGGTGAGTACTGCAAAAACAACTAGCAGTGAGCATGAACTGCAGCCCTGTATGCAGACTTTCTTCCTGGCCACCTTGCCATTTAGCAACATTCCCTTGTGCATGGGATAATCTCCACGCACAGACTGGAGCGTGTAAGGAGTTGAGGTGCCATGGCTGACACTCGTTGCTGTTGACACACACAGCTCTGGGATGCAGCTGTGTTGGTCATTCTACAATCCACCAGCTGAGCTGTGCTCGTGGTTGCTTTCCCTCTGGCTGAGGAGGTTCTCTGGAGGGCAGCCCCAGAGGCAGGGAGTGGTGTCTATTCTGTCTCAGGCTTCTTTCAGTCCTGTGTTACTGCACTGTCAGCATCATTGCTCTCTTCTAAGAGGATAAAAGCATAGGCTTCAAAAAATGCCTCCATATCAAATTTTGTGAATAAGTCAAAATCCACATATGCTGCTGGCTCAGTCCAGTTATTCTGGTGGAGACTCTGGGAACAGTACTGGACCATAGAGTGCTCTGTACATTCCCCTTGGTACCTACACACTATTCTGTGCTCTTGAATAATTTTCAGGAATGTAAGCAGTTGTGCTACCTCTAGGGAAAGTTTCCATGCTGCTAGGAACACAGGAGTTCTGCTTTGAGAATGCTGTCCCTCAGAGAAGGGACACAGTGGAAGCCAACTGAGAGCAGAACTTCAAGGACAAGTGGCTCAAAGGCTCTGTGCTAAGGGTGCTAATATATGCTGAGCACAAGTGTAATAAAGATAATTAAGTAGCTGAGCTTTCTTTAGGGAATT
Source organism: Buphagus erythrorhynchus (assembly GCA_013400855.1). NCBI lineage: Eukaryota > Metazoa > Chordata > Aves > Passeriformes > Sturnidae > Buphagus > Buphagus erythrorhynchus. The sequence continues at coordinate 34,737 of VZTT01031078.1, read as the reverse complement.
GAGAAATGTGATTTAAATCTCCTTAGATGGAAGAGGAAATCAAACTCTGTCCCTCTGCCCCCTTACTCTTCCAAAGCAAAGGGGATTTGGCAGATGTACACTGAGAGGAGGAGGACAAGGAAGTCGGAAATGGGTCATCAACAATAACTGCATATAAAAAACCAGCCTGTTGCTCTGGGACCCGAGTAGGTTTGTTCAGAACATGCCTGTTAGACTGAGACCCTGAGGAGCAACTGGTGGCAGAATTCCTCATTTCTAGGTCCTGCTGGGCTGTGGGGCAAACTTGTTTCTGATCTGAATGATGTTACAAGCACTTTCAGAGTCTGCATGCTTGTGTTACTTAACCGTCTGAGGAACTCCTAGATAAAACTGTAATATGTCTCTGGAATTCAGGTACCTTTTCTGAAGAGTTTAACATTAAGTGCAACAAACAGTTTTGCACTTTTGCAAAGGGGTTTATGTATCCGACTGAGTAGTCTTGCAGCACTAATCTTCCTACTCCACTGTCAAGAGTGTCCTTTCTTATAATGTTGCCCTGTTTTTTTTCTGGGAAAAAGTTAATTTTCTTCCTAGGAGCTGGTACATTGCTGTGTTTTGGATTTAGTATAACATTGTTTACACACTGATGTTTCAGTTGTTGCTAAGTAGTGCTTACCCTGGGTCAAGGACTTTTCGGATTCCCGTGCTCTGCCAGTGAGGAGATGTACAAGAAGCGAGGAGGGAGGGAGCATGGCTGGTACAGCTGGCCCAAACCAGCCAAATTAATATTTCATACAATAGAATGTCACAGTATATGAACTGGGGAGAGCTGGCTGGGAGGGGATGATCACTGCTTAGGGATGTGCTCGACATCAGCCAGTGGATGGCGAGCAATTATATGGTGCATCATTTGTTTTGCGTGAGTTTTATTCGCCTCTCTCTCTCTCCCCCCCATTTTCATTACAATAACAATAAAAATAATAATAATGATTATTAGCATTATTATTAATATGCTTTATTTTAATTATTAAACTATTCTCAGCTCAAGAGCTTTACCTTTTTCTGATTCTCTCCCTCATCCCACTAGGAGAGGGAAAATGAGCAAGGAGCTGCATGGAACTTAGCTGCTGGCTAGGGTGAACTTACAACACATCACTGTAGGCATGTGACTCACAGATTTTTTGAAAAACCTGCCTAAAGACAGCCCATCATCTCTGAACCTGGCCCTGTAGTACTCTGCAGTTAAACATAAATAGCTCATGCAATGCAATTAGCCTTCATAACACAGTAAAAAGTAGAAATTCTCCTTTGAGAACTTAATTCCAGGGATCACTTTCATTCCCTCTCATAGCCATTAATTTATTTAACAATAAAAATATGTAATGTTCAAAGTGCAGTGTAAATGGCATCATGACTAAACTGTAAAAATAACCCCAACACTACATCAAAGATATAGTATTCTTTTGGAATTAACATGTTCATTTCTTTGTATAAATGGAGGCTCTCTTCCACAGATGCAGAAATTGCTCTAACTGAAATATCTACTTGGTTAAAGCTTAATTTATCATTAACAACATGAGTCAGAGCTGCCAGAAGTCTATAAGGAAACAATAGGAGAAAATACATGGTCTTTATTCTGAATTCTCTGGACTCTCTAAAGCCAGACAATTTTGAGTGTTTAAAGACAAAAAATGGGTTTAGGCATGTATTGTTGCATCTACATCAGTAAATAAGCCAAGAGGAGGGCTTGGGCTTGACTGTTTGCACCCCTCCTGGCACAGCTTCAGCTCTCGTGACCTGGCGCCCTTGAGCGGCGCCAGGCTAGGGCTGTGAAGGGAGCCAGAAATGTGTTCTTCCTGCTTGTGGGGGAAGAGAGCCGAGCTTTGTGCATGTGAATGACATGGTGTTGCTTGGCTTTGGGGTCAGAGACTGCTCCCCAGTTTATTTACTAGAAAAGGGGTCACCTAAACTTTCCTCTCTGCTGTCAGGTTAGCTTGGATTTGTGTCTAAGCCCAGCCTATTCTGTTGTCCATACAAGCCTAAGTGGTGGCTTATGGTCTGGCTCTGGTCTGTAGGGAACCAAGTGGAGAAAAGTAAGCACAGAGAGTGTTACTGCTTCATCCTTCTCCACTGCCTACATGGATGGTACAAGTACAGCTGGTGTGGCCTGGCTGGCTGGAGAGCAAGGGGTGAAACAGTGCTCTCTGCTCACCACTGCCTGAACACAGATTCCTCTCCCAGCCATCTGTGATTTCTCATCTCCCAGCTCATGCAGCTGAACCCTCTACACATTTGGTAGCACCACTGTTTTCCTGAGTGACAGCAAAGACCTCGAGGAGGATATGTTCTCTTCAATTGCAAAATAGTCTGACCATACTCCAGTGGTGATCCAAATATCCTTTGTGATTTTGATATTGTAAACAGTCTGACTGTTTTATATTTTTGGACCGTGGCAGGTTTTCATTTGTGTATGTAATGGTTTCTGTGGAAGATTTCTGAAAAATACTACAGAACAGGTGAAGTGATACAGAATAGACAGAAAATAATCTATGTGATGACTGGTTCCTCTATAGACAGGATGTCTTCAATAAATAATTTTATCTGAATTTTCTCCTGTCCTTCCTTCACTACATTGTTCATTTTGATATAGACTGTTCTATCCTTCTACCCAGATGTTATTTCTTTCCCTTTCAACAGGCAAAATATTTGAAAGCAGCTTGTTTACTGGAGATAACTGCACAACCAACCACAAGAATCTCAGATTTTCAGTTAACTTGGCAATGACACAAGTGGGTGCTTTAGCAAAGGGTGTAAGAGGTATGGGCACATACCTCTGCAGCTTCCAGCAAATGATTATTAAAGACTATCCTATGAGCTTTACCTCGAACATCATATTAAATTGCTTGCAATGAATTTGTAGTCCATAAATCAGTCTTTCTTTCATCTTTTACTTAAGCCCATTTTTTAGATATTATGAATTAATTTTTTTTTTTTTTAATCAGTCATTGGATATCTTAAACCTAAAATATGTGTTCTTCTGGGCAAGCTGTATGTTTTGTCTGTTTCCTCAGTAGGTGCACTTTTATGGAAAATTGTTCCATACTAGCTGTGGTTTATTTTATGAGTTCAGGGTATATTTTTAAAGAAAAAGCCTTTCATGGAAAGAATTTGTGTTTTACCTACAGCAGATTTACTAGTGACATTAGAAACACATCACCAGCACAACCTGTAACCCTGACATTTTCATTAATCCCCTGCAGTTAATTCCACTTGTGGGGAATTAATTGTACCATCAAATTATTTAATCAGGGCCTTACCATCTCAATATGACCTCCTTGCTTCTGGCTTGAATTCAGATGGGGGAAAGCGTATTTAAAAACTGTGATGAAGTCTCCCAAATGAGTAATACTTGAACTCATTGCAGTAGAAGGAGACATAAGGTCTGCAGTCATGTTTAAAAGAATGTATCAAATTACCTTAATGATACCTGATCAGCAGACCTAATCAGTATATCTGGAGCAATTATGTCACATCTATAAGATATGAAGCAATGTTAAATTTGTGTGAGTAGAACACTGGGTGTGTAATTGTTAAGATTTCTAATAGCCAGGAACAGTAGCAGCGAATGAGAAACTGTTCCTGATCCTTGTGTGCTCAAAGAATTAACTGGGTTCTGTTTGCCTGGAACAGAAACCTTTCCATAACAATATCTAGGATATGTAGTAACCAGGAAGTGAACCACTTAAAGGAGCTGCTCCACTCCCTGTTGTGATCAACAAGAGATTTCTTCAGTGTTGAGCTTTCCCTTCCATTTATTTGGAATTTTAAAGTATATGCCATATTTGCAAAAAATTTCTCAGCTGGTGGTTAGAAAGGCAAAAGTTCATTCTCCATGGCTGAATCCCCAAATAATTGAAGTCCAAATCAAACTTCATCTAAGCTAATAGGCTGATTTATCATCTTTCAAGAGAAACTGTAATTGATTGAATCATTTTACATTAAGTCCATTTTGAGCAAGTAGGTACATCACTGAGACTTTTTTGTATGCTCTTTGTTTACATAGACATAATTTAGAATGTCCTCACTGAATTTTATTTCTAGACCTTTCCAAGTCCCATGTAATCCTAGGGGGAGTTGCAAGGCTGGGAGAAATTTTTTAAGGAGATATAATTTTGGTCTGTTCTTTGAGGCAGGTGAAAGTAACACTTTTGTTGTTTGTTTTTCTAAATTCTGAAATATTTTACAATATATCCTAAGGGTCTTCTTTTGGCTTTACAATTATGCCATGTGAAGTGCTGACTTTTCATCTGACTGTGGAAGAATTCATATATATCGTGGGGAGCCCTGCAAATAAGGATGAATTGCTTGGAAGTCACAAAGAGAATTAGGCTGATTAAACAAGTATATGGTACCATTTTAGTTGCTGAAGGGCCATGGTAGGTGCAGGCAGGACACAGGATTCACAGAATACTTGTGACTTCCTGGACTGGCAGCAGAAATCCAGGCAGGACAACCCAGGGCATCTCGCACAGACAACTGAATCTCATGCTTGATTCTGCACAATGTCTTTGTCTCCTTCCAGAATTCTCCCTGTCCTAAATCAGATGTCTGAAGGGTGTGATGGCTTGTTTTCCAGAGATAACTATCTTTTTCTACTTACAGTACTGACTGTTTCTTTCCAGGGAAGGATGAAGGTTGATACTGGAAAATTTCTTGTAGATGGCTAAATTTAATGGAAATTAAAGGAAGGGGTTGATATAATTCCACAGCACATACCTATTCATGAAAACAAATTAGCACTCCCCCAGAACCTTAAATTATTCATATTCTGCAATTCCAGTTTGAAGATTGGCAGATATCTTGGCAAGTAAAAATTATTTTTACGTTTGATATTTTAAGTTAATTTAGTGTTCAGTTTAACTGAGATGGTCTGGAGCAGTATGAATATTTCTTATGAGATAGAAGCAGAAATTTACTTCTATTGCCCTTCAGTTCTGGCTTGAAAGATCTGGTTGGTTACCATTTGGTTCTGGAACTGTTACCCTATATTTTCTTTAATTCTGGATGTAAGGAAGCAATACAATTAATCTGTGGAGAGCAGATTCTGGTCAGATACCAAGAAGTGAAAGCTTGTACCTCGGGAACTCGAGAATATTGATTTTCTTTTAGATTTGCATCAGGTGTACAGTATGTTAATTGGTTGGACCACAAAAGAAAATAGAAGCTCATTTCTCTTTTCTGTGGCTGACAAAAATTATACTGACTGGCAGATATTATAAAAGATTTTGAACATCATAACATGATTAGTTTGAAACAAGAAACTCATTTAATGTAAATGGCAAATCAATTTGCTTGTTAATTCTATCCAAATTACACTCTCTAAGAAATTAGTTATATTAAAAGTTATATAATAGAAGGTTAGAATCACCATATACTCTTTTATATTGCCTAGTTTTTTATTTCTTTAACTACAAAGCCTATCTTCCTGGTTAAAGGAGACAAACTGGATGCTCAGAGACCTTATACAGAAAAAGAAAGAAAGATAAAAATAAGTAATAATTTCAACTTTCTTTTCTTCTCTGAGACTAAAAATTTAGATATTTGATTAAAGTCAGGCCATCTAAATCTACTTTATAGAGACAGACAATTCTGAGATAGTGGGCATGATTAACTCTGTGGTGCTGCATCTCCTCTTTTTTAACCAGGGAATACATCTTTATATCCAGATTTATGGTTACAGATTGGCTTGGCAAGTATGATTTTTCCATCTTTGTAGGCCTTATACTACAGACCTTGGGATGAGTGAGGCATTAATTCAACTGTTGTTTCAACTTTTAGGATGTCTGTCCTTAGACATACTTTATCTCATTTTGACTGCAACAGCTTGAGGACCAGCACTGGAGCAAAGTCATGGACTACCCAGACACTCTGGACATGGATGACTATCTAAAAGTAAACTAGGAGTGGTAGCTTAGAACCTGTATGGCTTCTTAGAAATGGTAAATTCCTTGCCAGTAAGTGTAAGAGTTAATTGGAATGGGCCTTTATCAGCCTGAACAATGCTGCATGATGCTTTTAAATTGCACAAGCTGCAATGTCCTACCCACAGGTTGTTTCTGTGCGTAGAAGATTGCTTAAAAAGCAGGGGTGACTAAGTGACATTGCCTTTTTTTGAAAGGATATTCATACTGTGGAATGTGAGGAGGTGACACAGAGCAGGTTAAACAGGCTGATCTCAGACATCCAGGGTTTTCTCTTTGACAATATCAAGACAACCATAACTGCAAGGTTGGAGGCCACCAGATCCCTGCAACTGAATAGCCCATATCCCAGCATTTATAGGTCTAAATATAGCCAAACATCTTTTTGGACACCTCTGGGGAGAGGACACATCTTCCCCACTGGTTCCTTACACTACTGTGAGATAGCCCACACCAGCTCCACAAGTGGTCTGATACTGGTGTTGTCCAGACCACTTCTACAGCTGGAGATTTAGAAGTGAACATTCAGGATCAGGTAGCATGGGGCTCTGAGCAACCTGATTTAGTTGAAGATGTTCCTGCTCATTGCAGGAAGGTTGGACTACATGACATTTCCGGGTCCCTTCCAACCCAAACCACTCTATGGTTCTGTGATTATTAAACATATCCATTTGACACATAACATAAGATGTTTTTGTTACATCTCAAAGCTACAAACTGTCTGCATTCAGTCCCAATTATTTTCACCTTAAATTACTCCAGTGGGAAAAATTATAAATAGTTTCTGACTTTATTTATTTCAGTGTTTATACAGTTGTGTTAAATACATAGACACACATGCACACACACACAGAGACACACACACAGAGTATAAGCAAGACAAACTATTATTCTTTAACATATTTTACGAGTCTGCTTGAAATATACACAGAAACATAGAAGTTCAGCAAGCATGGGAGAAGAGTAGCAGCTTTGTGTGTAAGAAAGACATGATCCTAACTTCCACTGTCCATTTTTTGACAGATGCAGGAGCAAGACAATAACCATTTTAGTATAGATGTTACAAATAAAAGCTTATCCTTTTCTTGATGAATGTGTTATTTCACAATTTATGATTTCTCCATAACGGTCTTTGCCACATTGTTTTGTTTAATCTTTGTTCTATAAAACACAGAACACCTTGTTGTGTACTAACTCCCACTCAGTGTTGAACTCCTCCTTGGAAGTTACGACCATTCTGATCTCCCTGCCAAAAGTAAAGCAGCTGCAAACTTCACAGAACTCAGGAACATTTTGAGACCCTTTGGGGTCCACATATGGTAGACAACAATAATTAATTCTTTGTTTAGTACTGGGCATGTTTCTGCAGCGGTGGAAAGCTGCACCTTGGGAACTTAAATTCCACAATTTCAGTTGTGTTTGTAAAAACCTGCTGCATTAACTCACCATACTTTGGAAGGTCCACTTGAATATGACAGAAAGAAATATTGTTTCCATGTGCTGATAGTTGGTTCACTCTTGAATTTTTTGGTCAGCTAAACTCTCACTCATTTACCTGAAGTTTTCTGGATATTTTCTTTACATAACAGCTACAGGACTAATGTTAGTGAGTGTTTCCTTAAAAAAATTACAACTGCAAGGAGTTTACTACACTGTTTCTCCTAGAATTGTACTCATTTTCTCCACACAATTAGGAGAGATTTCCACATGTACTCTTGAATTTTCAGAAACTATGTATAATGTATGTGTACATCCAATTATTTCTATTCCTGGTTGATATAAATAAAATCATAAAATTATCAACTATACCAATGTCTACATGTCATAGACATCTGGTGGGTTCAAGTTTAGCTCATAAAATAACAAAAATATTTTACTCTCTCCAAGCACTGTTGTCTCATATTAAGATTGGTGGAAGCAGTCCTGGATGAATCAGGGACATTTTTTGTTCCATTTTCAAATGCCTTCCTTTCAGTGCAGAAGCTGATAATTTCTTACCCTTCCAGAGCCTCTGCTTGCTCCTTCGTATCCAGCTGTCACTGCTGTCACTAAAATTGCTCAAGGCTTAAGCCCTCACCTTTGTATCTCTGTTCCTGTTTCCAGCACCTAAAAGACCCAGGCCAAAGATGTAAGACTGTTACATTCTATTACTTTCTATTACTTTGGGAAAAAAAAAATAGTCATAAGGTGTCGTGCATTTGCTAAAATTATAGCTTTAGAATATATTACTGCTCCAAACAATTAATAGAGTGCTTTAGTCTGCCCAGACTGACCTAAGCAAAACTTTTATTTCATTATTGGCTTTGTCCAATTTCATGCTTAGTTCATATTCGGCGTTACCAGATCTTCCATATCAACTTCTGCTCCTGCTCAGATACTATCACAAGATTTCTCTTAGTTTTGTGTGGGGCTGAGACTAGCAGATGGATTTGCAGGACCATGGCCTGGAGTTGGTATTGAAGATATCTGCTTCTTTTTAGCAATAGCCCACCTTTATTCTGCTTTTTGTTAAATAATCCATACTAAAACATTACATATTTTTAGGGAATTAGCCTCAAAACCAGATTCTACAATTGTGGCAAAAACTGTGTTAAAAATCAAAGTAGATCTTTCTTAAGTTAATAATCTTAAAGTCTCACAGTACAATATCACCAGAACTTCTTTTGTTAAATATTACCGTGAAAAAAACAGCACATGAAAAAAAAACTGGTTTTAAATAAACTATATATTCTTGATCTTCACAGCTGGTGGGAGCAGATTGTTGTCTATTTCATCTCATCTGATACAAATCCTCCATTTATTATAGCACTTGATTTTGAATCCTCTTTTTGTGCTGTTTTCTCAACATCTGTCTTTGTTTTGACATGGTGTCTTCTGTATAGACGATAGCCTGAGGATCAATATATGGTTATTATTAAATAAAAGAATTATAAAAATTGCCTGGAAAAGATGCTGTAGTAACATATATCCATGCAACATTTTCTTTCCTTATAGTCCTAAAACATTTCAACACCTCCAGACAGTTTCTTTAAAGCTATGCTTTGATTTTGAGATCCATTTGATTATTTTTATCCCTTCTTGTTTTCTCCATATATATGAAAAATTAAACTGGTGATAATAATAATTATAGTGCTAAAATAGAAAATGACTATACTTTACCTCCTAAAATTAGTAGCGCAAATATCATCTGGAAAATACTGTAGAGGAGTGGGAAAGTAAACATCAGTTCCAGCTGTTCAGGAGTGAATGAGAGCTGTATTATAGTTGAACATAGCTGAGTGTTTTGCATGCCTGTTTCCAGAGACACTGTACGACATCTAAAAGGAATAATACAAAGACAGTTGTGAAATAACATCCAGTTATTATGCTTTTTACTAATCTGGATAAGCAAAAAATGTAATGGATAACTAAGAAAATTGTTTCCTTCAGCTGACATAGTCAATAAAACATTCCACCTATGGCTGGTACTACCAATTGTTGGCAGTTCAGCAGCTCTAAAAGACTATGAACCACCTTCAAGGCACACGTGGCTCTCGCTGTCCCCCTCTCTTGCAATGATGTTCTAAATTGTAGGCTGCTGCACCTACATGAGAAGTTTTACTGCAGTTCCAAACAGATTACAAGTCAGGTCTGTTTCACTTGTTTGAAGTGCAAGACATTGGCTCACAAAAGGAAAACATTCATAGTCAGAATCTGCAAATAAATGTGCATAAGAAAAGTTTTGTCTGCACAAAGTATCACAAAACACAGGTTTAGTGAATGAGTGACTCTGTAACATAACTAATGTTTAGGGAGCATTCTCAGCATTGATTAATCATTAAATAAAATATTTTTACACAGTCGAATAAAGGCTATGGATTACCTGTGCCAAGACAGACCAGCTATACGAGCCAGAAAGAATCCTAAAGAATAGCCAGCTGCTGGAAATATGGTGCCAATGATCCATAATTTTGGTGAGATAACCCAGGAGCCTTTGTAGAGTATTCCCCCGACCACAGCAATGATCACGATGAGCACTGCTCCCAGAATGGAACCAACCTGTGAAACAAAAGAAGAGGGACTGAGTCAGAACCACAGAATCACAGAATACGGCACAAATGAGCCCTCAAGGAAATTTAATGGCAATGAATATGGTATCAAACATGCCTGGGATTGTCTCTGAGTCACTGAAATATCGTGTTAAACACAACACCTAATGTTTACAGCAATACAATTCACAGCAGGCAGAGAGATTGGATAGCTGCCATTTTACCAAGCAGGAGATGTATGATGTGCTTCAATGTGTGACTACAGCTCTAGATCAAGACACAGCTGTAATAGGTATCTATAGCAGATATCTGTAAAACTAGTCTTTTGAAGCCTTGACTATAATTGTACTTAGGGCTAGAGATTAAAAATAATTTCACAGATGTGATATGAGTGAGGAATGGTGAACACATTAGAAAAATTTCAGAGTTGTTGAGAAACTGACAGCCTAGTAGGTAGAATACTGCATTTTCCTTCTCCCCTTGGTGAATCACACTCTGAGGCTTAGTACAGTATGTGCTAATTAGACACTAGATTGCTAGTGAGCTAGTGCTAGGAAATTATTTGCCAAGTGCTGGGGTAAATCTTTAATGGGGCTAACAATTCATGCTTGAAAACTGGTTATGAGCTTGTATAGCCCTTCTACATAGACCTAAGCATTGCATTTGATCTTATTTCCTGTGACTGAATGTACTGAAATCTTTACTGCTGTTTGCCTAAAAAAGTTATAATTCACTCTCTTTTCAATACCCTAGTGGAATGGCTGTCATTATAGCCTGTGTTGCCAGGGATCTCAGAGACAAACTTCTTAGTCTAAGCTTCAGAGAATCTATTCCTCAGCTAAAACATGTATTGTCATTGAAGTGGCTTCATCAGTCTTTGGCTGAAGCATTTTTAAGAGCACTGAGTGAACAAGTATTTTTGTTTGGCTGAGCTATTAACCACATGCACCTAGGAAGAAGAAACATGGTCTGGCCATGACAAGATCTTCTTTCACCTGGCACACTGTCTTTGTTCTCTTGACTGAATTTCTCACTGTTTAAGTCTTAATCTGACAGCTATGGCTCAAACTTCACTTGATGCTTCATTGTCCTACACAAAGCAAAGTCTCAATGGACCGATCTGTGGGTTGCTCACACACTCAGTACGAAGGAATGAAATATGGCTTTGCTGAAAGATCAAGTAGAGTTTCTTTTCATGTGAGTACAAGTCCATGCTTTTCCCTCAACTGATTAAATAGAAATAGTAAGCTGTGAGTGCATTTAAAAATGCAGCATGATAAGCTAGCATTTTAATGAAAATGAATTGACTTAAAAAGACCTTTTGCTCTATGCTGTCTGAGCCAATAGCAAAGAAATGATACCAAAATATAGGGAGGAAAACAAGTGACCAGACTAGTTTTCTTTAAGAAAATTTAGATAATATATTTGTTAACTAAGAATGGTTAGCAAAGGCCAAGAATTCTCAGCACATCTGAAAATCTCTTTAAACCTAAATCAAGTGCTCAGAATGATTAATTTGCTGTCACCCTACATGTGGCTGAATTATTATTATTATTTTGATGAGAACAGTTTTTGCCAAAATCACCATATTTTTAATGTATCTGAAACCATCTTGCAAAGAGAGCTGTATTTTGTGAATAATTTTTTTAGGTTTTTTTTAAGAGTTGGAATATTTTCTATATATTATTTTTTAATAAAAATTGACTTCACACTCAAAAATTGGCCCACAAAAAAATCAGGAAACTCTCTTAAAAGGAGAAAGGCATTTTGATTTGGAATGATTTTATTTTTTATTGTTTTGCAGAGAAAAACTGCTTTCTGTTGACCTGAGTGATTTTCTTTCCAATTTCAGCTTACATTATATACTGAACTCAATTACTAACATAGTTGCAGCCAAAGACAAAAGTAGTTTCTTTAGATAATGATGGTTTCTAATAATGCATGCAACTCATGCATGTTTATGCAGGGGGAAAGCAATACATTTCCACAGCACCTCATTTGTTTTCTGCTGAAAACTTTCCAGATCTTATGAAGTCAGATACTAATACTATGAATAGCAATGTACTGCTTCAGCAGTCCCACTGATTCCATAATTTGTCCATTATTGCTTATGCTTCAGCCTTATATATCCTACCTTAAGTATGATTTTCGCTTTACTAGGCCATTTGTGGTTGACAAACATTCCGAACGAGACGGGAACTACAAGAGCTACCAGAGAAATTCCTGCAAAAAAAGAAGAGAGAAGTTAAGAGCCTGTATGGTGCAGGAGCTCACGAGAGGACAGACACCATGCTGAGTGAGTGCTGGCCTGGAGCAGCCCTTCAGGGGACGATTCTGGGGTGCACACCCCCGAGCACGCACACACGCTCTACCCACACCTGCTCGTTTGCTTTTCTGTACACCCTGTTATCTTTGGCAGCCTGTTGAAGTAATTGCCATTCTGCTGAGCTACATGCTCATTCACCTGCATCAGAAAGGCAGACAGAAATCTGAGTGTGCTAATCATCACTATCTTGTGATGTGAGTAACTATATTAAATGTTCATTTTGTCTGCAGGTGTTTCGCTACTGTACCGTATCAGCAACCGGTTTAGAGCTTCTTTTGTTTTGGCCTTCCCCCTCCAGTATTTAACTTGAAAGCACAAGCAATATATGTGATTTTTGTTTTTCCCCAAGGACAATGAGAATTGAAGTTGAAGAATGTGAAAGTGATTCTGCTGGCTTTTAAGATTAGCACAACATGGAACTGCACTTGATAAGCACTAGGGCCATAGCTCTGCAAAGCACTGGAGCATGTATTTCTAAATACTTTAACTATTTTCTCTTTGTAGCTGGATGAGATTTTTGACAGGAAGTCAAATGAAGCCACTCCTGGCAGTGTAGATTGCAGCTTTTCAAAGAGACTCAGCAGTTTTAATCACTTGCTTAATTATCCACGTGTGCTTAAGTATTTTGCCAGATTATAGCCTCAGCATTTAGCACTTTGCAAGATTGTGTCTTAAAGCTGTTACAAACACTTTCATCCAGGAGAAGCAGCTATTCCTATATGGATTATTCTATATTCTTATCCCACTACCACTTAGGTCTCAAAATTATTTGGGAAAAAAAACATGCACAATCTTGTCATAATTATCTGTATAATATTTGTAATGGCTCCAAGTCTTTCTTTGGCAGAGCTGTGGATGATGTGAAGTGACTTTTGGTACCTAATGCCCATGGAAGTTACTAAAAAGTAGAAAGAGGAATATTTAAAAAAATCTGAGGTAATTTCTTCCTGACTACAGGACAATGGTATAGAGATAGCTGTCACTGAAGGGAGGATAGACAGAAGGGAAAGTGCTGTTTCACTGGACTCACCAATGTTGTCATAGGGGAGTACAATTGCACTTGAATCAGTCCACATCTTGGTGTAAATAAGGAGACAAAGTGGCATCATTCCCATTGCAAGCAGTGTGGAGCAAGTTGTCATGCTTATGCTGCAAAGAAATTGGTTACACTGACAGTTCATCTCATGCTAGCCCATAGTCTTTCTTATTTTCTTATTACCATTTCACACCTTGTGAAAGGTTGTGCAAGAAATGTTGCTGGCTACAGACAATTTATCCTGTTTATCAGGTTAGAGAAAAGCTAAATGAAAGGAATGGCTTCTGCTGAAAAGAAAAGAACATGAAATATCAAGGTGTTCTGCAGCCCCAGAACCATAACTTTGGTATAAAGGAGCAGTCAGACAAGGTCTGTTGGCAAGTCTGTCTCCATGCTGCCTGTCTGGCTGCTTTCAGAGAGGTTGGCAAGCAGGGGACAGGGGCAGAGATGAACATCCAGTGGAGATTTCCATTACACCAGCAGTTCTAGAGTGTTAAAATTTCACTCTGAACTCAGCAGCATAGAAATCCATTTAATGGTCTAGGATATGTGATATAATAAAATTCCCTTTTCTGTCTTGTTTTGCTCTAGGCCAAAAAGTAGCTGCTAAGAATTGCTCAGTGAGGCTTAGCATAAGTATTGTTGCTGCATTTTGCAAAGATGTTTCTGTTTTCTGTTGTACAGAAAGATGCATTCTGCTCCAGGAATGAAGAAACAGGAAACGGCAAGACATCTAAAATAAGGACGAAACTCTCAGAAATTGGAATACAATGGATAAAATTATGTGTACAAATCTCATTTTTCTGGTATAAAAATGCTGAGAGAGGGTTCTAGTTAAGGGATTTGGGAAACTTTCTTCTGAGCCTCACTGCTGATTTCTCTTTTTTGTTTCTTGTCTTCAGAAAAGGGACTACTGATCCTGGCCACAAACTGAGTAGATCCAGAGAAGTCTAGAAAAATTAATGTAGAAACCACAGGAATATCTGCATTAATCTTGGTTTCTGTCACTCTCTGCTTTAGAGTCACTGAATAGGATTTTGCAGGAGACTCTGGAAAAAGAGTTTCTACAGAAGTGTCCTACAGAGAAAAAGGGTCACAGGCTACAATTAAGGTTTGATGAATTCCCAAATGGATAAAAGCCTTCGTGTTTCCTATCTCTGTATTTCCTGTATCTTTGTACTGTCCATGAATGTACCTCCTTCTCCAAAGTCTGGCCATCCTCTAACCCCAGTCCCTGTTTCCACAGAAGCAGTAGTTTTTTGAAACATCAAGAGATGTCTCTATGGGGAAGCATTAGAGGATATCAGCTGGGTTTGATTTACTAAGAAAGATATGAAACATCATACTTCACCTGACTGTGATTATAATGCTAATTATAAAACTAATTCCTTCTCTAACTTGTGGTGTATTTACACAGAGAGGTTTTGAAGCAGAACTATAGACAATGACCATGGGTTGTAATGTATAATCATAAAATATTACAGTTAAAACAAAAACATTGTCTGATATGATGGGCAGGTTTCTAAAATACTGTGGTGGTTCCAGAAACCATCCACACAGCTTCTAATGTCATTCTTCTATTGAGAAAAGAAGATGCTTGCCTTGACAATCTGCTGTACCTCCTGTATCCTGTGGTCCCTGCATCTTTGTTGCAAAGGTACTGACCAAAAGCCTTTGACTTAAGGTAGAGGTCTTTACCTGAAGAATATATAACCTTTTATAGGCATTTTCAATTAACTTCACCCTTTGTCAGTATAATGGGATAAAAATCCTTCTCATGTTTGTAGCATTATATAAATTTGGATTTTTAACATTGATTTCAATGGTGTAACGCTAAACTTACAGAGCTGACCAAGCATAATTTAGCTCAGTTTATTTTTCCAGAGAGAGATTAGAACAAAATTTCAGCCTTGTACTTAATATCTTTCCACCTGTGGTTTCTTAGACCTGCATTAATTGAAATTAAGAGTCTTACAGTTCTTGATATAATAGATCTTTCCTCTGCAATGAGGAAGTCAATGATTAGCACAGCTGACCTCATTCATAATTTGAAAGCATTAAGACTTGTATGTGACAAAAAAGTTCACTATTTTCAAAGCATGGAAAAAGTGTTGCATTAAAGCTACAAGTATTAACATTATTAGACTGTTTACCCTAGCTCCACATCTTTCTTACGTCTACTATTTTTTCCATTTCTAGTTAAGACTGGCATATGATAAATTGGATGAATGCTCCAATTTATTTTGCTCTGTAGGAAAGAGAGAAATGGTCCTGTTTATTTTAGACCAAAGTAATCAGGACATAAAAATAAAAGGATGGCTTATTTTTAAAGGCTCTTGAAGTTAATGAACGCCCCATGGAATTTGCATCAAGAGTAGGGCTCACTTCTCCTGTGTGTTTGATGTCCTAGGCCATGTCAGGTGCCTTACACACTTGTTTCTAAGTTCATAGCACTTGCTCATTGAGACTATCACGCTGCACAAAGGAGGGTT
Source organism: Buphagus erythrorhynchus (assembly GCA_013400855.1). Lineage (NCBI taxonomy): Eukaryota > Metazoa > Chordata > Aves > Passeriformes > Sturnidae > Buphagus > Buphagus erythrorhynchus. The sequence goes on along the minus strand of VZTT01031078.1, from coordinate 18,895 downwards.
TTCATCACCCCCAATATTCAGGGATGCCTTTCTAGCCTGTAAAATATTCCCTCAATCTGAAAACCTTGCATAAAGTTCCAGGAGCAGAAAGAATTATCACAAGTGATATTCGTTAGAACTAGTCCCCAAAGAGAAAATAAATACCTGTCTTTTTATTGTATAGAACACAAAAGGAAGGGAAAATATTTTTCCATAGGATCTCTTTTTCAAGAAAAATTACTTCTAGAAAAGTTGCATAGCCACTATTTAGTACAGAGGATTCTGGTCCTAAAATCCTATGTGGTTTTTAAAATTTTTTTGCTACTCAAGGTCTTGGGAGAAAGAAAAGTAATTTTAACCTGGGCAAAGTTTTCACAATGTATGTTCTTAGATGATATTTGCTCCAGGATCTGAAGTTTTACCATAAAGATATGTTCTAATGTACACAATACTGTTGTGATATCTTCCTCATTAATTCCCAATGAACCAAGGATATTTGCTATTCTGCTTATATTTACTGCAATTACAGTAACTAACCATCTTCACAAGGAGAAACCACCATACATGTGCCAGGAAGCTAAGAAAAACATCAGACAGATCAGACAGTCCTTTTCAATGTAAAATTTACAATGTAAAGAGCCACATTAAGTACTTAGAGAATGCCTGCTCTTACCTTAGGTCCATGTCTCCATCCACCCAATAGGCAATGACATTCGAGGCTGTGCCCCCCGGACAGCATCCTATGATCAGCACCACAACAGCTTGAATAGGAAGGATGTTAAAGGCCAAAGAGAGCCAGAAGGCTGTGAGAGGCATAATTCCAAACTGGCAAAGGAAACCCACAAATATTCCCCAGGGTCTTCTTAAGTGACCCAAGAAACTCTTAAGTTCCACATTGCAGCCCATGGAGAACATCACCATAGCCAGCATGACTGTTAGAATAGTACTTAAAACTACGCTCAAAGTTTTATTAGAATTTTCTTCTAGTAATACACAAGATGTGCCATCACAAATAGTAGCATTTGCTGGACAAGCCGTGGAATTTTCTGCCAGAGAACCAGCATTAAATTGCTGGGAAAGAAAGTTTGTCTGCATTTTGAAATATAGAACTGCTCACTACATCCGTGGTAAACTTTCAAGTCTGTGTGAATGGTTATTTCTCAGTGACTTCTTTTAAATGATCCAGGAAGCAATAAAGTGCAATAAATGCTGGAAAACTCTTACTGTTCTTGAAGGGTTTGGCTCAGTGCTGATTCATATAGTTATAAAAGTTGCACTTGTTTGGTACAATGACAATTAATCATTTATTCATATGATAATGAGGAATCCCACATAAAAAGAATAGCTGTGTTAATATTTAAGGGTGTAAAGGAGGCTTGTAGTGCTGCCAAGCCCGTGAAATGAGAATCACAGGAGGAAGAGAAAGTTTAGACTTTACTCTGAATTTCTTGCATGCCTTTGGGAGACCTGCTCATGCATGCAATGTTGCTGGCAGTACAGAGGTCTGGGTGGTGAGTAACTGAGACACAGAAAGCCATAAGCATAACCTGAGATATGATTTCAAGCTGCAACTCTTGCTAATGGATGCAACATCCAGCATAACACACAGGCATATTTGAATGATGTGGAATCTTCGTTTCTGGCAGCATGGAGATTCAGCTTCCTCCTGGCACCCTCTGCCAGATGCAGCTGGCACAGTCACACTTCAATCCAGCTTGGAATGGAAGGGGTGGGCAGTGAGAGGAGGAGAGTGGGGTGGCAAAGGTGAAGGAGGAAGGAGATATATTCTCTGAGTCAATGTGGGGAGCAGTGAGCAGGGCAGTGAGGCTGGCACCCGACTGTGGAGCCATGGCTCCCAGCTAGTTGACCACGTCCCTTTCCCTGCCACGACACGCTCAGCATCCACACCAGGGATGATAGTGCAGGTCACCTTTTTTTGCCAGGTGCAGCACAAAGGTTAGGAGACAGGTTTCTTGTGTCTGGCTTTGGTATGGCTTGTTGTGCTCTGACATCCCCATGGCTCAAAAGCAATCTCAAATTTTGAAAAGCTGTTAAAGATTTACCCCTTGGGCTTCCTTGAAAATCTGGATATCTGGATGGTTTTCAGAGAAAGAATGTTAATGATTCTTTACCTGTGCCCAAGCTTTGTGGCAGAAGTATCTTCAAGTGTAGATGTTAGACTAAAATCAAGTCTGACACATAACATGCAGTAGTGCCCCCTAATAATCTTTATTTTTCAACACAGAAATTTTTTTTACTAGAGTAATGTCCTAATAATAATTATCTTCAGCAAGCAAGACTCTCACTGAAGTCTCAGCATTTAGTGCCTAACATCAGTGTGAAATGATATTGATTTTATTTTTTTCACTTTAAACCTTGAATTGTGTAGGGGGAGCTGACTGCATTAGAAAGGATTTCTCAGCATGCTCAGGTGGTACAGGTTTCTTTACAAAGGGGTCAGCTAAATGGCTGTATCTCCTTAGTCACTGTTGGGTGCCTGATGGGATAATGTCAGCGTAGCTTTATCCTCCCAGGCAGCTGGCAACTCCTACCCTGTGATTAGTGCCACATCTATGTGACTAGGATATGTCTAACAGAACAACAGGTAAGGTAATAAGGAGTAGATGAAAGGAAGAGAAAGCCACAAGATCGCAGTTTGGCAGAAAAAACTTCTTCTCCTTTTTATGCTTGCTTTCAAATGGAATGTTATAAGAGCTTTTCCTTTTCAATCCAAATCTTTTAAAGGGCTAGTAAGGTTTTTAAAGCCATATTAATAATGCTGTATTAATATTTTCTATAAAACCTGTATCAGTCTTGATTTGCACTTGAACTTGCTTCTTGTTGAAACTAAATTTTTTTACAAGTGTCTTGAAATCTCCAGCAAACCTTGGGGCTGGGGGCGACTTTCCTAGTCCTGTAAATGTCTGGTATGCTGTGGAAACCCAGAGTGAGCAGTTAGGGAGAGGTGAGGCTTAGAGTGGCTGTTTCTCAGCAGAGCCTCGTGCAGGGGCTGCTTTTACCTCCTCTGTCCCCTTGCAGACCCTTTGTCTGGGCAGTGTAGCACCTGCTTGATGCTGTACCCCCAGAGACAGCACAGGTGAAATGTCCCTGGTTTGGGTCTCCACCAGCCTCTACTAAGGGACTAGACAGTCCAGCTGTCAGTTTGGAATTTGATTTCTGGAAACAGTGTTTAGGGGGAGACCTTCATGCTCAGGTTTTGTGCTTAGGTAAGGACTAACAGCGCATCAGCTACTCACCTGTGTGGCCTTGTGGACCAGCAAGTTTTGTAAAATTAATCTGTATTTAACTGCTAGCTTTGCCTTTGTTTTTTTTCCCTCTATTTTGAAAAGGATGATTGTGAATCATTATTTCAGCAGTTAGCTGTATAAAAACTTAGATCACAAAAATGCTGTCTGGAAACAGAAGAGAGCCCTTCTGAATTCAACTTATTATTAGGCTGACATTGCCACAATATAGCACAGATGGGAATACCTGTATCAAGAAGTCCTCCTGTGTTAGGGAACTAAAACCTTATCCAAGACATTGAAAAATTTAGAGGCACAGTTAAAAAACTTGGCATGTTGCAGGAGGTACAGTATTATTGAGAAGGCAGGTGGGTCTCTCAGGAGTGCTGGATTTCTAACATTCCTCTAAGTCTGTTTTGCTTTTTAAAATGTGCTTCTGGGATTTAATCCATTTGCATGGATTAAATGCAGGCCAGCGGGAGACATCCTCAAGGAAAGCAGCAATTCAGAGATGGTTTTTAGAGATACTTAGCTATATGCCTTCTGTTTCACTGCTGTTTTCCACTCAAGTTATGGTGCTTAACTGGTAAGATGGACTATGTACTGCTCTGTGAACCCAGCAGGCATCTTCTGCCTGTACATGTTGCACATGTTAGTCAGGGTGATTTTAAGCATTTTCCATTGACATTCACAGAAGGAAGGAGCAGTGCAGTGAATTTGGTGGCATTTTGGTGATGATTAACATACCCAGACTGATTCTTGACACTGTCAGCGTACATCAAAAGTGAGAAAAACCAATGCTTAAATAGAGAAATATCAAGCTAAATGTCTATTTGCATCCCAAACAGAAGTAGTCTGATTTGTCTTCTTGAAGTTTTGCAGTGATGAGACTACCAGCTTATTCAAGTGAGTTTAGTGTCACTTCAGCAAAAAAATCCAGGCAGGTAGAACTTGTGAGGATCTGTTCCTGTGCCAACAATCAGATAATTGATTTATCCATTAACTCAGGCAGTTATAAAACAACAATAGCAGTAAGTGCATACAGAACTTTGCATTGGGAGAAACAATTTAACTGTTTGTCTTTTATGGCTGTTTGGTGCTTATTTCTGTGATGTTTCTCTTAATGAGACTTATGAATCTTCCCTGTCTGCTTAATTCAGAGTCTGACATGCTTCTGAGTATATTTATGTCTTGGTTAGAAGAATTTTTCTTTCGGATAATTGATTACCTAAAGTCAATTACCTGCTTTTTACCACCATCTTTAAAAGAGAGACAGCAGCTGTACCTAGCATTGCTGCCCTTGTTTATAACTTTAAACTTTAGTATTACTACAGATGGCAGATTTTGTTCATTTGTTAAAAGTATTTCTATGTTGGAAGCTTATAGAAGGCATTAAGAAAAGAAAATCTCCATGCAATAGCAGGAGAGAAACTGATGATATTAAAATACATCTAGCTCAGGATAGCTTCCTATCAAAGTCATCTGCAAAGCTAACTTACATAATCTTTAGATTTACATTTTTACATTTCACTGACTGGTGCAGACGTCTGGACTCTGCCTGTTAGACTCTTGAGCTGAGTTTCAAATGAAACATTGAGGGCATAGGTGTTGAACTCAGCTGGGAGAAAAAGCCTGATATGTTACATACTTGGATTACAGGTATATTTAGCTGGCTGGTGTACTGATTCTGAGAGATGCACCTTGCAATCATGGCTGGATTCCTGCATTGAATAAGTGGTTGGCTGGAGGGACAGGGATCTGCTACGATTTGTTAGAACTCTAATTATTGTGCAAGGAGAAAAACATAGTGCTTTTGCATTTTCTGATACAATTCAGACTTCCCAATCCTAATAATGTTTTAGTGTGCCCATCTTAAAGTAGCCAAATGTAAGCGTTTTCAGTAGATCATAACAAAAGTACATAGTTACTACACAAATGCATGGAAGAGAATGCAAAGGCCTTAGACTTTCTCTTTTCTGATAGGTGTATGAGAGGAAATCTGCATTTCACATGTTCAGCAAGGACTGTCTGCTGTGAGACAAATAGCAACAGTCTGCTAAAAGGATAAGGTAGGCTTTTGACTGCCAAACTGTAAGGGTGAGTTCTGACATTGGTTAAAAAAGCTGAATAATTTCATAACAAATCTAAGAAATGACTCATGCTACCAGCTATAAAAGTGTAAGTTTTTGAATTCTTCTATTGGATTGGAATCCCTTAATAAAAACATGTTTTCATGTCCTCACCAAGGACCGACTTTGGTCCTCGAGAGTTAACACACCACAGAAATATTTCAATGACTTTTAAAGTTGTAATTTTTATTAGTAATAAGGCTTAACTGGGATAAGTGGCCAAAAAAAAATAGATGCATAAATTCTAGATCAAAGGTCTGATTGATTTTAAGTCTACAAGATTAAAGAAAAATAAAATTATTGTAGGAATTTTATTTTCTTGGAACCAAAATTAGCTCTGTTAATTTTCATCAGAAAGCAAACCCACTTATACTGTTTCTTCTTTGTTGTTGTGTTTACTCCTGACAAGTAGTAGGAAACCAGTGCTTTTGCCTGCAGTTCCAATGGCTTTTCCCACCATTATCCAACTCTGGAATCTGGCTGCACCTTTTAAAATTTTCATTTAGATAACTGATAAATTAATTTGATATTTTTCTTTTGATGGAAATAAAAATAATAAAATCACCTAATTGTTCTCTCTGTTATTTTGAGAGATAAAGGTAGAGCAGAGAAAGCAGAGAATTACAGTAGAATATAATTGATAATAAGTGAACAATGCTCACCTGTTAGTTGATGGGACATTGCTTATCAAGGAATAAAGCACGACAGGAGCAGATCAGTAGATCAAAGTACTTGGTGCTGGGGACTTAAAAATTTCCCTACATACAATCTGAGTATTTTACTTCAGCATGGTTTAGACTTCCCTGATTTAGGTGTCCCTAACATGTGTACTTTGAAATGGTCTGCAGGATCAGTTATGGGTATGAACTCATACATCCCTGGTATTGGAGCACATCTGCAAATGTGTAATGGGCTTTTTGCTTAGGTATAAACCATTAAACAAATCCAGTTAGCACACCCCCAAACCTTTCTGCTAAACAACCTGGCACGTAGTAAATGGGAACAGTTTTGAGATTTATTTCAACATTGCTCTGGTGCTCCAGACCAAAACTACAAAGGGGATGCCGCCTTAGGTTATCCATATCACCTGCACTGGGCTGGTTGGTGGGCCATGGGCTGTGGGAGTTGTGTTTCCTGCAGGGACATGGCTGGGGGGGATATCCTAGGGACACCAAAAATACCATTAGATACCTACATTCAAACAGCTGAATCCCAGCCTGGATAGCTGTGCTGACAAAGGTAAATTGTGCCTGATGCTCCTGCTGTTCTCTGGTGAGAATAAGTTAAGGCTCATATGAACAGCTTTGGGAATATTGAGAGCCAGGTTTTGTAGAGCACATCCTTTAATGAACACAAACCATGAAATTTGTGGAGAAGAACTGTTACTGAGTTCTTGCTTTTAGTTTGCCTAGGAATTTGAAAAGGAACAGAAAGTCAAGTGGCTGGAATTGTTTCAGGTAAGCACTGAGCAGCACTTCTGGGAATGAGAAAAGGAAAAAGTAAAGGAGAAGAAATGCAAAAGTAAAGCTGCGCAGGTTTTTTGGGTTTTGGTTTAGATTTTTAAAATTTGTTTTTTGTTTTGTTTCTTTGTTTTGATATTTTTTTTCCTCCCCATTATTTAACAGATGCTTTGCTTTGAATTCAGGCTTTCTTAATGAACAAAAACAGATTCATTAACTGACAAGGTTATGCCCCCTTCTCAAAACTGGGCTGATCTCTGTGAACATGGCACAGGCAGTTCCTTAGCATTTCTTTCTCTTATTTACAGCAGAGATTTGAACTAAGAACTTACACAGACCATATTGGGAGCTGCTGGTCTCAGACTGTCCTCAGGTGAGCACTTTCAGAGGTCTGAGCTGGGACCCATACATGCCATCTCCTTCACTGGCACCCTACTTATGAGGTACTACTTGCACATTCTGCAGATTTATAGGAAGTTTTGAATCATGTAGAAATACAATTTTCTTTTCAATATAAAAGAATAATCTCTTCATTATAACTGTCTGGGGTCCACCTGAAGTAAAAGCCAGCAAGATTTAACTAATGCTGACTCTAAAGCTTTCTGATATGGTGAGGTGGTGGTGGGGGAAACAGATAATAGCAGCTGTTACAAGTTTAAGATCCCACTTCTGCTAGATGCTGTGCAGGGCCATAGTAACCACCACTTCCCACCACTTCTATGTTTTTTTCTTTTTTTTTGGTAACATTTCCCATCTTCCTTCGACATACAGAATATGTCAGTGCTATAAGCACTTCAGAAATGAAGAAGAATAAAAATGCAAAAGAGTACCTTTTACATATATAAATTATATACAATGAGACACTAATTCTGAAAAGCCAGTCTAAAACTATTGTCCTCTTCTCAGGGAAGAAATGCTATCTGCATGCCCATCTTCTTGACAGAATTTTAATTTGCTTAGGACATCCATCTTTATTACAGTGGGTAATGCTGGTTGGGACAGAATAATGTTTCTAGGACTTAAAAATTTTCGGCTTTGATAAGACTAGTTTCAGCATCTTGTTTGACTGCTTGCTTTCAGGATATCTTTTATTACCAGGAGACACCATTTTAGAGTGAGATTTGACTTGATACGTTTAAGGTGAAATATGATGATAAAACATTCAAGAGTGCTGTGCAGGTGCAACTTCATCTGGGAGCTCCTGGGTTCTTAGGACTTGGGAAATTTGAGCCACCTGCCTGGATAGCCGAAACTTTAGTGGCGCAGTTTTGAAAATTCAGACAGATGGCTCTCTGGTTGTAGGAGTTGAAAGTACTGAAGATGGAAGTGCCCTGGTTCTGCTGTATGGTAGTGCTGAGGATGACTGGACAGGTACGGCCTCTGTGTGAGTGTCTGTATGATAGAATTGTTCACAGAACAGTTAAGTTTGGAAAAGACTTCTAAGAAAATTAAGTCCAGCCATCGGCTTTTATAAATGAGAGTATAATTCTTAGCTGATGCTTGGAGCTATACAAATAGAATAGATGGTAGTATTGAAGTTTCACTATTTAATAGAACCTGAGTAATATTTTCAGTTTTCCGTAAGCCCTTTAGGGTAATGACTTATGGTTGACAACGCTGAACCTGTGGGCTTTGGGAGCTAGGAGAATCCATTCTTAGATGCTTGGTGTCCTCATTGCAACGTCCTTTAAAATGGGTGATCTCACAAAAGCAGTGCAGCAGGGTGGGAGCTGTGCACAGCAATCAGTCAAAAATGCCAGGGGATAGGTCTGTGATCTGCACCCGCTCTCCCTCACAATGCCTCCTGAAATACAAGACCCAGAAGAGGGTCTGGGGCCCAGGTTCCTTCTCCCACGAACGCTGCTTGCTCATGACCTCTCTCTATCCTAGTCAATACTTGATTAGGCCACATTGTTTCTGTGGGCTGGCTGAGGGAGTGCTGGCCTGGAGCAGCCTGCTGGCTGTGCTCAGAGAATTTTGTAGATGGTTCACCTGGGACCTGGTTGATGCACGCTCAGGTCCCTCTGGGCAGAAACAGCAATTCTGAGTCTGCTACCCCTTCAGCTCACATCAGTTTTTTTAACCAGTGGGTGAAAAAAAAGAACAGAGATGCCAGACACGCTTTCTTCATGCTCCTGCACCGTGGCTGTGCTCTCTGCGTGCTGGTAATGTCGGGAGCTGGGGCACAGTCAGGCGCAAATGACAGCTCAGAGAAAGCCTGAGGATCTTACCTGGCGTCAGGCTCCTGCACTGGCAACCTGTTAGTACAGACCCCACAGCTCTTCTTGGAGCTTGCTAGTGCAGATACCTGCTCTGAACATGCTTGTCAGAATTATTTCCGTCAGTTCTGTTCTGAAATTATTTCCATGGAAATACAATCTGCGTCTGGTTGCTTTCATTTCTGATGCAGCTGAATGTCTCCTATTTGGAATGTAATAAATCAAAAGGGTGTATTGATTTCATCCTTACAAGAAAAGTTTTTTATATATGAATATGTAAAAATAAACACATATAAACCACTACATATATACGTTTATATATAAAGTAAGTACATTCCAAGTAAGATAAGCATATGCAACAAGAAAAACAATTAAATATAGGTGTGGAGGTGGTTTGGCATTTCTGGTGAGAGAGCGCCTTGCTTTCTGAGAATTTCAATGTAGATGAAGTAACTCTTATAAAAACTTTCCTAGCATCCTTCAGTAAATGACAACATACTTAAGAAATTACTTTCTTTTTGCTGCTGAAATAAGTTTAAGCAGTATTAGATTTTTGAACATCAACATCTTCAGTAGATATTTCAGTAATATCTATTTCCTCTTCATGAGGATTTTGTGATCAGTCAAAAACCTGGTGGCCTACTGGCAAGTGGCATTAAGTAGGAAAAAAAACCTCACGTCATTTTTAATACATTATCAGAAATGAGGACATGTAACATATAAACTTTTTTTCAGTGTTCTTAGTGATTCGTGTGACTCAGTTTGCAAATTTAAACGTATGATAATTTACATATATACCATTCCAGTTCAAAATGTTTGAGACACCTTTGAGTGCTTTTAAAAGGCCAAGGTGTTAATTGGAGGAACTTGTTTTCTTTGCCTTCTGACTCCTGGACACTTACACTATGCTTTAGTGCTGATTTTGGACTCTCCTTTTTGACGTTTGGAAATGCCCTTAAAATGAGAATTAGAATTCTCAAACATGGAAAAAGATATCAAGCTGGGACTTCAATGAAATCAATAAGTTGGTGACAAAACCTAGTTATCTGTTCACAGTGTTATCTCCAAATACCTTTCAAATGAGTTTTAAACAAGAGTGCGTAGGCACAAAATACTAATGTAGATAAGGCTTTTGCAAGTCAGGAATATAAAATTGATGAGTAGGATTCATAAAAAAATGGGACAGCATCATACCAATGTATGAAAATTTAAAAAATTTATTAACCCCCTTTTAAAATAGTTCATGTACTTTATATCAAATAACAAAATTATGGTCCAAAATTTTTTCATCTGCATCTCTAAATATGTGGGCTCAACTTTCCCACACTTTTTTCCCTTTTTTCACCACTGTGACCTGAAGGTATCTTGCAGTAGAAATCAAAACACTGAAGAAAAAAGAGGACTTAAGAGCACAAGGTAGATCCTTGGAGACTTAGTAATACCATTAGTGGACAAGCTGAAATAAAAATGCAAGTCCAATTTAGGCACGTAGCCTGCTGAAGTCCATTTAGATTATAAAATATTTCTCAGAAGTACATATTTTTTTAAATAGGAAAAAACCCTCTACAGTAAATGAAAGCAAAATGTCTAAATTTTTTAGATCACTCAAGAATATAGTTAGGGGTAAAAAAAAAGGAAAACCTCAGGTTTAGTATCAGCATCTGAACCAATGTCTTTTATTTTTCCTCTCTTCAGAGCAGCTGCTATTTCTGCAGCTTTTATGCAGAGGAAAGCCTCTGTCAGATGGTCACTTTATGCACCTAATGTGTGTGTGTTTCCTGGAGGAGATGTTCTGCCCTGGTCCCTCTGTAGGGACAGAGGCACAAGGCCAGGCATGGGTGGTGCTTTTTGAGGGTAATACAATCTGCAGTGGTGACCTGTGCTCTGACCAAGACAATAATGAGCTCACTAAAGTAACTCACAAATCTCACAGCTCAAAGTTTTCTTTGGCTGAGTTTCTGCATGTACTATTTGTTAGCTACACATTGACCTTGAGATTTGATATACGCTGAGCATGTGGGAGAGATAGAGCTTTATCTCTTTAACTTGCTTTATCTCTGGGATCTAACTTCTCCTTTGATCCCTAAGCAAGAATGAAGAATACTTCTTATTAGTTTTATAGATTTCTAGAAAGAAATCTTTTAAAAGCAGTCTCTAAAGTAAGAGGTAGATAACATTTGTACATGCTTCAGGGGGAAAATGTTTCTGTCTGAATAAGAGCACCTATGTTCAGTTAATCTTGGGTATGGCAGAGACCATGACATGCCAAATAAGAGACTTGCTAGCAACAGCATTATGTGGAAATTGAAGAATATTTATTTAATTGAAAGATAAAATACTCTTTGGTAAGGAATCCTCCTTTCTTCACATCCAACATGTGATCAGCAGTTCTTATACAATATTAATTGTCTCTTGATTCTGTGACTGAGTGAGGGAGTAGTCTGAAGGTCTTCTTTTGTTTTCAGAGCTGCTTGCACTTGTGTTATCAGCACTGAACACACCTGTGAAAATGGGGTTTGCTCAGATGTTTGATAGGCAGAACTTTCCAGGAATCCAATGGTCCTACTTCTGCCCTCTGTGATTGCCCTTGGCAGGACAATAGTGACAAAGACACACAGACAATGATTAATGCCTCATCCCCTGAGCCCTCTTCCTTCTGAAGTTCCCTGTTGTCTGTGGCCTGGGATATTTTTGCACAGTGGAGAGAGGGGGGACAAGAGAGGAAGAAATGACTTTACATCTGAATGAGAAGTTTTCCCTTTCTGGCTCCCAGAAATGAGACCCCCCTGAGTAGCTGCAACTCCACATACACTTAACTGCTTGCCAGCCAGGCAGTTCTCTGAGCCAGAGGCTGGCTGTTCTCGACAGGCTTTTCAGTTCATTACTGCAAACTACATAAGGTGGAGAATTTAAGCCTTGTGTTTTGTCAATTTAATGAGAAATCTGGCAATTCATCTTGTCCTTTAGCTTTTTTTTTATTTTTATTTTTAAAATTTTTAATTTACTCTTTTTGCATGGGAGGAGTATCTCTGGTATTGGCAACAATGCGCTGTATAAAAAGGT
>VZTT01031071.1:23225-46459 GCA_013400855.1 Buphagus erythrorhynchus | reverse complement strand
TCCATGCTTTTCCAATAGACTTTTTCTGATTAATAAGTTCTTATTACAAAAAAAGAAGGTAAAGAAGAAAAAAATTCCTTGAAATCACAGATCCCTAAGATCTTAGAATTAACAACAAGTGATCATAAACTCAAACTACCCTGAGAAATGACTGCTGACCTTTGGCTAGGCTCTCCACTACTGCCACTCACTTTATGGTATTTTGTAACCGCACTAAGCACCTGTCAAACATATTAGCAGGGCCTTAGTTCATCACTTTCAAGAGGGTCACAAATTTTGAAAGCTAGGGGTTATAGTTACTCCCTTTTTCTGTGTATGCACATGCCAGTGCACATTTTAACCCTATCCTGTCTGGTACTCCTGCAGATGTGATTTGGGACCATTCAAGACTTCATTAGTGCACCTTGCACATTGCGTCTCTGATCTCTGAAAAGGCGTTCGGGTGAGGAACATGTTGCAACTGCAACAGAATAATTATTATACCCAAAGAATTTCTTCTACCTTCTTTTATTCACTCCCCAAATCTATTTTAGGAACTATTCCTATCCCTCTGACTCTCAAGCATCAATGCATGTGCCGCTGTAGGCAGAATACAATGGCAATCAAAAGAAGTATCATCATAGCAGAAATGCCTCTCCATGAGAAAAAAAACGGGCAGACATAGTTTTGTTCACAAGAATTTACATATTAAAAGCTGTATTTATCAATATTTGATTTAAACGTCTGTGCCTGCACATTTATTGAACAAAGCCAGATGGGTGCAGGCAGCTGCACATCTGTATTCATTAATAGAAAGGAAGAGAGACATTCACAGTCAGCCACAGCAACAAATAACAGAATGAAAAATGTTTGGCTGAACTGTAAGCATTTTACCTCTGTTCATCGACAAAAACTGGAGTCTTCCTCAGGCCTACGCTCATTCTTAACTTTAAGGACCAAAGTACTTAAGTTAGGAGAGTAGCTGATGCAATCAGTGGAAAGAGATGCTTGCAAAGGTGCTACACCCCACTTAAGACATATTTAGGTTGAATTCTCCTTCTTGGCCACACAGGGAAGCTACAGTTCCTCAGTCAGACAATAAATTTCAGCCTCAATATTTAACTGCCAAGAAAAAATATGAGTTTATAGTGAACTAAAATGATGAAATGCCTTTTGTGGAGTGGGCTTACATTATCACAAATGCAATTAAGTTTTCAAGGATGTTCTTAGCATAAAGGATTGAAGTAAAAACTTCTATTTGTCCTTAAAATTGAAAACTAAAGTTCACTTTCTGACTGAAGCTGTGACTGCACCTCCTATTTGAGCATCACATGTGATGGAAAAAGATATACAACCCAACTTCTCTTGCAATCTGTACTGATGAAACAAGATAAAGTATCTTCTGCAGGAATTCATCAGTTCATAGGATGAGGCCAACTACTTGGGACAACCTATTTTTAGTTACCAGACAAATAACCTTCAGACATGCAAAACAACCATCAGTCTGGCAGCTACCATAAACAGGAAAGGGCAACTGCTTACAGCTGTAGCACCTAAAGACTCAGTTCTAAAGACCCCCAGTTCCCAAGAAACACAGTTCTGAAATTAAAACTATCCATGAAACTCCTAATTGCTAAGCATGCTGGGTATGCAAATTTTCAAATTAAAGATGTTTTCTTGCTTAAGTGGGAGCTGAGTCCGTCACAAAAATTAATGGTTTCATAGGTGCTGGTCATCCATAAAGCTTATGGCATTCTCTTAAGACTGTGGGCTGAGGAAGTCAAGTGCACTAAATGCAAAAATTGAACAAATTAATTATTAATTAATTAACAGTTAATCTGTTCTGTCAGCATAATACAATTCAAAAGTGAGACTTTCATGAAACTGAAAGCATTTTGAAGAAAGGTCTTCTACATTTGGATCCTCTTGACACTACTTGCACATGCTCCCAGATGAAATGGGATAATGGGACCTCAGTGTGGGACTTAGAGATGGCACAGGACCAGTGAGAGATACGTCAGCTGCCTTTGCACTCAAAAATACATCTTCTGGATAAATTACTGAGATTATAGAGTCCAAACCATCCATGGTCTACTCTGAGTGAGAAGAAAACTCAAGGCCTTTCACTCTAAGTCATACCACCGGTAGCTCTGCCTCCAGAAGGAGATTCATACACAAAAAAGTAACTGGATACTGTGCTGTGTGCAACAGAACTTAACATTAAACACTGACATAATCATGGAGTTTAGAACATAGCGGCCTCCTGCCAGTCTACAATATTATGCTTAAATCTGCCAATAGAACATGGAACAACATAAATATTGCATCAGTGCTTTGGAGCTTTCAGTGTGTTACAACTTTGCTTCACTCTCGATTGGGAGCTAATGTTAATTCAGCAAGTCACTGAAGTGCTTTATGCAGAATAAAGGCAAATATCTTAATGCCAGAAGGAAGAAGATACTTCTTATAACAGATTACAGAATAAAGCCATCCAGATTCCTACTTCTGTTGTTCTAGGAAGAATGCAGTGAAAACGGTGTCACAGCTCCAGCACTGGGCAGCAGGGACTGAGCAGGCAGTGCAGATGTGGGAATTGCTGTGCTTTGCATCCAAGAACATTATCTCTGCAGAAAAGCCTTAGCTACTTATCATGGTTGCTAATCACCACTTCTGGGAAAACAACAATGTGACAGGAAAGGCTTCAGTTTTATTCCAAATTCCTCAATGAAAAAAGAACAGCCTCTTTTAAATTATTATCCTATGTCTCAGAAATGAAACAAAGACAGAAGACAGGGCTGCTCTGCCACCGAGGGTACGCGTGTCCTTGCATGCGCTCCACACTCCTTCCCTACACCAATTCTGCAGCAGCCTGCTGAAAGCTCCACCCAGCCCTCGATTCTGCTGAAGTTTTAAACAGGCTGTCCTGACACCTTCCCTCACACACACGCACACCTTGTCTCCTGAGGAGGAAATTAAGAGCCAGATGAGAGGTGCCTGGGGCGGCATTTCTCAAACAAGCCTACAGGAGCTGCGTGTGAGGCTCTCCAGTAAACTGTCAAAGCTCCAGCTACAGTGAAAGTATTTTACTTTCAGTTCTTTGAAATTATATGTTTTCACGTCGTGACCACACATGAAGTCCCTCATGGTCACACATGGCCACCAAGGCAGTACTCAGGGATGCCTTGTTTACCAGCATGATTTTATGGATTTTTACTGCCAGAAAACCAGGATGAAGAGTACTGGAAGGGGACAGAATGTTTACATAAAAGAAAAAAGATCTCTCAGCCTGCCAGGAGCACAAGTCCTTCAAGCTCTTCATGTCTTGGCCCTTCTGGCTTTTTTGTTCATTTCCTCATGACTCCATTGGAACCCAACACCCACATACACAGCAAGAGAGCATTTGCTTAGTAAGAAGAACCTGATGAAAACCCCAAGAAATACAGCTTCATGACTGAACAGCTTCCTCAAGTCTTTTCCTGAGGGAGGAGATCTGGTCTTGATTTAGCTGAATTCTCAGCTGTGGTTGTACACAATGGTAAAGCCTGACAGGTTCCATAAAGCTACCTTCTACTCCGTGCTACCTATCACAGCAGCTTCAATGATCGTCTTCTGCATCATTTGCCCTTCACTAGTAGCCAGCACAGTCTGGGAATGAGCACACGTTTCAGTCTGTTTTCCTGTGCCTAAGACCTGCAATGAAAATCACCCAGGCTCACTTTTCAACCACTTTTCCAGGATGAGTGGCCACTGGGCATCACTCCTGCTGAGCCATGCAGAGTCGTCTCAGGCTCCAGCCTGCATGACCACAGCACTTAGAGGCAGCCACAAAGAGGAGGCACCTGGCAAATCATCTCAGAAAACCAAGAGAAAGTAGGTGCAGTGACATCTTGTACTTACTGTACACTGAAAGCAAAAATCTGACTGACTGCCAGGCCTCAGATCAGAGAAGAGCCACAGCTCCTGATTTGGCTCAAAAGAGAAACTCTCATGCATTTTAATAATTCAACCCTCTACAGCATGCCATGGTAGATGAAATCACATATATTTCCTTTCCAGAGTGCTTTCAGCTGCTTATAAATTGGCCAGTGTTGCTTAGCCCAAAGCTGAGGGCTTGGTTCCTGCACGAGAGGCAGAGCTCAGCCTGGCTGCACAAGGGTGTGCCTCTTCTGACACCTTCTCTCCTGCCCAGCCCAGGGCAGCAAGAAGGGGTGGGAGGCTGAAAGTGATCTTTGCTCAGCCAAGACACATCCCCTCTCAACAAGTGACCTGAAGGCAACCTCTTATCTCCCCTAGCTGTCAGAAGAGATGGGATTCCCCAAAAGGTGCTCCAGTGGTTCTTCACAGATGTGACACCAGAAGACTAGCTGTTTTAACTGAAAGATCAAGACTTAAACACTGGGCTTGGCCAGTTTTTCATTTCCTCAGTAGACCTTCTCCAGCTTTTACTGCCGCAGCCAAAGAGAATTCTTTCTCTACTTCTTCAGTGGCTCCAGCTGCTGCAAAACTCTTTTCCACTTTCTCTCACCATTCAAAAGTGCATTGTGCTACACAGTCTATAAGTATATAGGTAATTAAAGAGACCAAAAAATGTAAAAATTTTAAATGGGAAAATCTGAAGGAGTCTTTGCTACCTTTGACAGCTGGAAAATTAGTCAAGTTTTCTTCTTGAGAGTAAATCACTTCAGAGCAATCAAAAGGTTTATTTGGTTCTCAGCCAACCATACAGATCTGCTTTGTGCAATACCCTGTGAACACCTGAGAGTTCACCTGTGAACACATTAATTTTAACTCTTTTCTCCCCGCTCTCCTGCACTGGAGGCAGTCAAATACCCCAACTTGAAGTTTGTAGCTCAAGGAACCATGGTCTCACAAATGTTTTTGCATATAAGGAACAAACAACCGTCCCATGAAAGACTCATTCCTCCAAATATCTATAAACTTGAGTGGCACAACATATCAGCCACCCCCAGATAAACAGAAGAGTTACTTTATGTGATGCTAGTTAGGGAAGTTGCCCTCATGGAACACTTTGCTGCTTTCCTTCTCACCAGCAGCTGCACACACACCAGCTCAGTTCCTCACCACAGTACAAATCACTACGGAGCTACTGAGAGCCTCTCCTTCTGGGTTTTAACAGCTCACAAACCCCAAACTGCTCATGTCCACGGGAGAAAAAATAATCCTAGGCTAAAATTCTCCCCCTTAGGTGGGGGGGAAGGGCATGAAAGGCAGACACCGTGGCAAAGCCCTTTGTACTAAAGGACTGAGCCCACCACTCTCCTGCAAGCACAACTCCCACACTGAGATCAGAATTCACGGAATCCAAGGTCAAGTTTTGTTCCAATTTTTATTACAGAAATTTCTTGGGGTGAGGTTCCCTTATCTGCGCTTTTGACAAATGTAATTTGTCATTAAACTAAACCAAGAACCATGTGCTTCTCTCTGCTTCAACAACTTTTTAAGTCATTGTCCCCCAGAAATAAGAAATGTGCACAGTGTGCATTGTAATCAACATCACAGGAGAATTCTGCTCCACTTCACACAAAACTTAGCCAGTGTCATTTTAAAAAGGGACATTCAGCATACACAGGTAAATGGATAGATAACAATAGATACAGATCTATAATCTCTATTTATGAACACAGGGAGTCCTAGATCCAGCTCCCTCCTTCATCTCAGGAAGAAACAGCTTGGCAAATGGTTGGCTATAGGGCATTTTACAGTTTAAACAACACACACAATCCACAAATGCAATTCCTACCTGAGAAAATCCCATCCTGTGCGCTGACTGACATGTCTCCTGAGGTCATTTTAAAAGCTACTTGTGTCCTATGGATTTATTTTGCTGTAGAGTAGTTCTTTAATCTCCCAGTACCTATACATCAGGACCATGTCCCATCTGTCAGTTAGCTGATGGGCTGAGGCAGGGTGATGGAGAGCAGAAAGAGATGAGATTTCACTGCCTCTTGTCAGTCACTGGGAGGGAATGTGTGATTTTTCCCTGGTGGAGCATATAATGAAAGGTTGCCCACCACCACATACTTAAGGCAGACAGCAGGATGATGAGCTTCTCTGAATCTCAAACAATTTCAGCTCACATTCAGGACTGTGGACCTCAGTGTACGAATATATCCTGACTGCTAGAAATGTCACAGTCATCAACAAGACACAGTTAGGAATGAGGGGAAAAACCATAGGTGAAGAAACAAGAATTTTAGAGTAATGGCCTGGTCTCCTAAAGCTATGTGAGACCACGTTTTCCTTTTTATTGTCCTTTCTCAGTGATAACAAATAGGAGAGGCATTTATTTAAAAATAGTTCATTGCCAGGATAATCTTTCGTTCCAAACTCCCAAAGCTTCAGACTGCAGATGTTCTCCCCTGCTACAATGAATCCTAAAGAGCCTGACTGTGCCAGGACCCTTAGAGCTTGCTTGGCTTATCATTACTTCTATTATGGAAACAAAGCAGGGCAGTTTAAATGAACTGCTTTTCAAGGAGCAAACACAAGCAGTGATGCTGCTTGCCATGAAAAGAAGCATTTTCAGTACCTTTTTTGCACGTGATGTGGCTTTGCCTCTCAGACCAAAGCAACCTGGTGTTTCCTATGCTGCAGAAGTCTGTGTTCCCAGGGTCCACCAGCCAACATGTAGGATTTTGTGGTTGTAAAGAAAGCTTGTGTAAAGCACATTTGGAAATGCAGTTCCGTAGCAGGAGCCCTGGGAAACATTTGAGCCCAGTGCCTCGGAGCTACAGAGGCAGAAAGAGGTGAACAGATGTAGAATTAAGTTGAACGCAAAGTTCGTGGTGCTGCAGTTACCAAAGTGAAAGGGAGGAATGTAAAAAGGTAAGGGATTTATCACAACCACGATCTAACTCCCTCTATGCTCCTGCTAACGTGCATAAGAATTTAGTGGGGTTTTTTTTTAATGGATGCTGTTTCCATGGGCACAGAGGTAGTATTGGTCTGCACAAAGGCAACTCCTCTGGCTGTCCACAAAAAGCAATGGACATTTTTATCAATTAGTATTATTTCCCTAGTATTCACTACTGTCTCCATACATAGCCACACATCTTCCCCCAAAACCCAACTGAAATGGCAGCATATTCAGTCTGTCAGTAGTGCTAAATTCATAGAGACACGTGGTCAGAAAACACCAAGTTGTGCTTTATTTTTGCATGGCTGTGGGTGCTTGCTTTCTAAATGCACCCACATAGACCACAACATGTGGCATACAGCTTTTGCAAATATTGCCCTGGGGGGACACCGAGGGAGTTTACTGGTGATGTGGCTGTTGTAACATCTCCAGAAACCAAGGTCAGTAGCCTTGTCCTTCTCATTGTGTAAGTTGGTACAATGATATGCACTGCTTTTTCAGAAGAAACATCTGTGTTGCTTTTATTTGCTGACTGTGTACAAGCAGCTTCATGTCATCATACGAGTGCACAGGCAATTAATCCTGGCATTTCCATTAGCTTGTGCAACACGAGTGAGACCAGGCTGCTTCTGAGCTGTTACACTTACAGGTCAAGACAAACTTAACCTATCAGTTCTTAAGTATACTTGCACTTTATTTTGACTCATCCGTTACCAGTGATGAAAGCATCCCAGCCTCACAGCTAATTCAGGTTTAAATTTATCCTCATTTACTTTCACGTTTTCACGTAGATCAGGCCACTTCAATATGTTTCCTTTGACAGGATTTCTTTCACAACTAAAGATCCCCAAACATTTAAATGCCCTGTGAGAAAACATGCTTTCCTTCAGTGGATGCCCACTTGACATAGTGATCACTTCTCTCTATTTTTTTTTAAATTCACCATCTTTTCTTAAAAACCATCATACCCCAGAAGCATACAATTCCATGGAAAAAAAACACTTTTTTTTTTTTTTTAAGTAAAAGCTAAAATGTTATTTGTTTTAACTAGAAAATAAAATTGCTCAAAGTCATAAGCAAATAAAAAATATATCNTTCCTTCAGTGGATGCCCACTTGACATAGTGATCACTTCTCTCTATTTTTTTTTAAATTCACCATCTTTTCTTAAAAACCATCATACCCCAGAAGCATACAATTCCATGGAAAAAAAACACTTTTTTTTTTTTTAAGTAAAAGCTAAAATGTTATTTGTTTTAACTAGAAAATCAAATTGCTCAAAGTCATAAGCAAATAAAAAATATATCTATCTTAAAATTATAAAGCACTGTAGGATTTTGAGGGGAAGGGGACAACCATGTGGTGCCTGATTGCTGTGGCTGGCTTTCCCTGTGTTTTCACTGCCTGGGATGAGCTGCACACAGCTGCAGCATCACTGCTACTGTGCCCAGGCTAACACAAGGTGAGGTAAATGGGAACTCCTGCTGCCAGTGAAGGGCAGACCTGATCTAAGACTATATTTAGAAAACCAATCAGAGTATTCAAAACCAGATAGAGTTTTCTGTCAACATCAGCGTGAAGGGAGTTGATGCCATGGTTTGTTAATGTACATAAAGATAGCAAACTCTCCCATTTGGGATTCTGTAAACTCTCTACTGTCTAAAATAACCTTTAAAGACACCAAGAGATATTTACTCTAAAGCAGCTTATTGTCAGAAACATTCTTCAAATTTCTTATTGACTTCATTGCTTATAAATGATGTTGAATTTACTCTTTAAAGTGAGAAAACAAAATACCCACTACCATTTTGCTACACACATGAACAGCAGACTTGCTGTAGTGCTTGCATAATAGATGGTGGGAGCTCTCTGCCTTTGATGTCATCTTAATGAACTCAGCATAATTGCCTTTGTGAAACAATGGCAAAGAGCACAGCAGTACTTAAATGCAGCTCCACTAAAGCAAGGGCTGCTCTTGGTAGTGTGCCAGCTTCCCATCTCCAGGTTGTTCATTACTTCATCTCTCTCTCTTTTCAAAACACTTTTTTCTCCAAAATACAAGGCCAGGATCTCAGCTGATATAGAATGATGCAGCCTCGTCTGATATTTACTAATTCATCAGTTCAGAAAAGAAGAGACATAAGTTTATGCCAGCCATCTCCATGCTCCATGCTCAGCTGTGGCAGCTCCAGCTCCCCATGACACCCACCAGCCCTCTCTCTGTACCATTGGCTGGTGGGTTGGCTGGGTTTGATATCAATCTCCTGGGATGGGAATGCAAATTCTGCAGCTCTCACAGCAACTTTCCAAAGCAAAACACTTTAATAAAATATTAAAAATTGATTAGCACAGTGCTTGATAAGTATCTGATTCTGCTGTTCAAGTTTTCAGTATTTCGCACTATTACAGGTTACGAACACAGAGCTGTGCTGGACACACACCAATAAACCGAGTGCAAAAATATATTTTGGGGTGACCATTTATTTCTGAATGCTCAGTAATCACTGTATTACAAAGTGAATGTGACAGGAAAGCCAAATTCATATCTGAAAACATTTCTCTGGAACTACACACAGCAGGGTATACTTGACATCCCTAATTTGGCAGTGATGGGCTTGGCTGATTGTGATTTAGCATTTGAATTTTCACTTTGTTAAGGGGAAAAAAAGAAGGTCAGATCTTTTAAACCCGGAAACTGAAGTTAGATACTTAAATTTGAGACTCATCAAAATAAAAGTGCCCTGGAATATGCTGCTCCTTTTATGTTTTTTGAAGAGATTTTGATAGTTTCATAGTGTGAAAACAATGCACAACAGATCACCCAGTAAAACCAGTAACTGGTTTTGTATAGATCTCAGCATTACTGAAGAACAGGGCTGGGAATAGTGAGTATCATCACACTGTGACTTTTAATCCAGCTCAAACACTGCTCACACCAACTTAAAGTCTTCTGATAAAGCTAAAATAATCTGAGAATATGACTGATTGTTTGTCTTTAGACTTCTCTCTAAATCACCTAAGACCTTTGCATGCTGTATAAATAAATTACAACGAGTATTTTAGCTTCTTTCAGACACAGCCATTATAAGAATGTCACTGACATTTTAGTCAGGATATTCTATTTAGTTTGAAATATGATTGGAGCCTAATGAGGTTTTAACCATAGAAAGGCAAATGCTAAGAAGCTCGAATCCAAATATACCTAGGAAAATTAAAGGAAAAATCCTATAAAAACTACATAGAGAGCTGATGGTACCAAATGCTGAGCATACCCTTCTTATCTGGAGCTCTAAACAAAAAAAAGTCATGGCAAGAGGACTGTAGCAGTGGAGATTTTGCTCTGGCTGCAGTACATTTACAGAAGCCTGAGTGCTACAGTGAGGACACCCTGACGGCAGCTGCCCAGCCCTTGGCTGCAGAGACAGGATCTCACGTGGCAGGACAAGACAACGCATCCTGCGGAACGTTCTCCCGCAGGCACCAGACGAAACAAAGCAGAGGATGAGCTGGACAGCTGGCATGACAGAGCCCCAGCTGGGGCCTCCCCAGCACAGAGCCCGTGCCCCACCAGGCAGGTATAAAGGAAGAAAGCACTCTCCTGCTTTCCCACTTGTCTTTACCTAGCACATGGCAGGGTGCACAACCTCCGTGACTTTCTACCATTGTGCTCTTTCATTTATTTATGAGTTGCATAGTTCACCTAACAATCAGCCACTTTTTATTTCTGCTTGCAAAAGCTGAACGCAGAGGTCCTTCAAACCATTAAATATCCATCAGTAAAATAACTGTGTAGTTAGTGAAGGATTAACATATTCAAAATATGTATATGTTCTAAAGTTAATTAATTTCCAAGCACAAGCACTTGTATGACCACTGGTTAGAACAACCTAAAAGCAATGCTTGAGCAGTATAAATCAAATTAAATTACAAACCAATTCTGAAGCTGTGTGGTTAAGTGCTCCCATCAACTTGTACAAAATTATAAAAACTAGGAATTAGGAACAAAACTCTGACTTGACATTCTTTTTCTTAATTTGAATTTAACTGGATTACACATGAATTACTAATTGCTGTTTCTAGTGACCCATGGTGATAATATGAGCTCTGTATTACAATGACTTGACATTTAATTAGTTTGTATGAGCAGATTATGCAAAGTTTTATCATGAAGTGATTTAAACTGATATTGCCCTTGGTAATGTAACACAGCAATAGTGAAGTTTGTGCGTTGGTACAAACATAAAATTTCAAAGAGAATCCATTAAAGGAAAAATCAATTGATTAAATGTAAAATGAAAACAAGCTCTGCAGAGTATTAGGTACTAAATTCTATTCAACCAAGCTTCAAACTTTGTAATCATCAACTTGAACTATGTAAAACAAGTATTAGTCACACTTCAACTGCCAAATAACTCAGTTTGTATATTACTTGCAATTCAAAAAAATACTTAGAGCTCCACTAGACATTTATAGATGAGCTACAAAACCTGCTAATCTAGAAATCATTTTGTGTGGGAAGGAAGCATTTGCCTGCTTGGTTCCCATATGGAGTAACACTCCAAAATGGGTAGCAGAATAAGACAACATGGACACCACACCGCAGAAGAAAAAACCAGGAGTTACTCTATGACAAAGTATCTTTCCAACAAGCTGATAATATTTCTGAAGAGCTACTAGCAAGTTCAAACAACATAATCCAACTAAAAAAAAATGCACAGATGCCAGTGAAGACCAGACTCCGCGTAATTTACTTCTGCCCATCACTGGAACATCTGATGTAAATCAATAACAAAAACATTGGTTCTTTCTAGCTTCATTTACTCTTTCAGGGCATGTTCTGATAGGAGCTATTTTTTCTTTTTTTGAGATGCTAATTTCTTTTCTGAATCCTAAAGATTTATTAGGGGAAGAGGAAGTATTGATCTGAAGAAATCCTATTCCCATATTGAAAGAATTTTCCTCCTACTGAAGAATTTACATAGGTTATAGTGTTCCTACAGGCTTCGTCTTTATCTGATAACCTCTAAAATGTGTTTCTTTGCTGAACCATTAGATTGACACTCTAAGTGCTGCTTGGTCAAATTTTGGACATCTCTACAGAGAAATGAGTCCTGGCTCTGGAGGAAATGCTTGCCTGTCTAGAACAGTATGGAGTAAGAAAGGGAGATCAAGTGTCAGTTTTACAGCCAACCATTAGGGACACCTTGCAATGTTGCTAAATAATCAAGAGAGCCATTGAGCAATAACCCAAGGCCTGTCATAGGAAAACTGATGCTGATCTTTGTTATGGAAAAGTGTGTGATCAGACGGTCAGGGTGTACATTTCATTTGCTGTTCATTTTTGATGCTTCTGTGCCAGGAAGGACCATTTGATCCTGCAAGGCTCACACAGCAAACATGAAGCTGTGTCAGGGAAGGTCTAGGCTGGATATGTAAAAGGTTTTTAACACAAAGGGTGGTTGAGCACTGGAACAGCCTCCCCAAGGAAGTGGTCACAGCATCAAGCCTGACAGAGTTCAAGAAGCATTCAGACAACGCTCTCAGGCACATGATGTGATTCTTGGAGTGTCCTGTCCAGGACCAGGACTCAATGATCCTGATGGACCTATTCCAACTCAGCTTATTCTGTGATCCTATAATAACCCTCTTGCATGAACCAGTCTGACATAGCCTGAAACATTTGTAGAGTAAGTCTCTGAGGGAGTATTTTTACTTTGCGTTTCTATTTCTTGAGTATGTGTATACCTTTCTAGTTTCAGATTTTCACCAGCACTCATAAATGAACATACACTTCCAAAAATTATGATTCCTGATGACCTTATTGACGTTGTATCTTTCAGGGTCCATCAAGATACTCAGCAGACAAGAGAAGCTAGCTGGATTTGTAAAGGACCTGAATACTAGGTAGCCCCTCGGAACAGCCAGTTGTCTGTCAATCTAGCACACGGCCTGCAGCTAGGAAGCATTTTCCAGAACAAAGTGTGGCACACCCTGTTCTTCTCTCCTGTTAGATACCAGCTGCTCCCAGAACACTGTGCTGCAGGTCACCTTTGCCTTCGGTGCTGGCTCAGTGCAGAGCTGCTTGGCAGGAGCACACCTGTGCAGCCTGGGCTGCAGGAGCACAGCTGCTGCCCCACAGGATGGTACATCTCCCCTAGGCTCCAACACACTTCAGCAGCACCCCAGAGACCACCTCACATCCAGCAGGGCTTACAGTGCCTGTCTTGAAGGACATGCCAGTCCCCTTTTAGTACTTTCTCACTTTTCAGCACCACAGCCTCTCAGCCCCTTACTGTCACTGCTAAAGGAGAGCCAATCTTACAGGCATTAGTACTATTTTTCAGTTACTCTGCCCTAGAGCCCCCTGGAGAAGAGGAAACAAATAATCAGGAACCTGTGGGTCACAGATCACTGCAGCCATACAGTTTCCCATGCCTATCTGCCTGGTGCCAGAGGACTTGAACTTCTACCAAGAAAAATGCAAAAACCAAAAAACTTGCAAGAACTTGCACGCTTGCTTACCTTTACAAGCACAAGGGTACTTCACTCACTTGTCCTCACTCTTCCAACAATGTCTCTACTTTACTGAGTCAAGGCTGATAATTTCCAAAATCATCTCCTGGCAATGAGGTATCAGTATCATCCATTTCTCATTAGATATTAAGCCCTTAAAATATATTGCTGGCTTTGAAAACTACACACAAAGTGTATATCTCTAAATTGCTTGTAATATTTGAAATCTACCCTACAGCCTGAGCTTGAAAATTGCACACAGCTGAAGTCTACCTCTATTATTCATAGGCTTCAATGAGACTATTCATGCAAAAGGTCCAAGGCAGTTTTAGGGCTTTTGGTAATATGTGTGTAGATATATCTTTTTACTTTAAAAAATGAAGGGAGATTTTGGAACAAGCATGAAGATCATAAAGTGGCTAAAGAGTTTTTTAAACCACCACCAAAATGCAATCATGCTGGAAGAAGCTGACAAATTTCAGCAGCTCTTTTTCATTAAAGTGCATTACTTTAAACAAAAGCCCCCAAGGCAAGCTCTGTGAGAAGTTTGCCATGATTGGAATATACTCATGTGAAAGAAATATAGCACAATCTAGCACATTCATAGAAACATCACTTTTAAATATAAAGTCCATTATTCATTATTAAAAGAAATGGATACATATGTGAGAAAAACACCCATCTTGTGGCTACATGCCTGACAGCAGCTTACATTCTTTGCAGAGTATTTTACATCCACAATAAATGTGAAAGAGACATATCCATCTAGCTTTTAGGATGTTTCTTCAGGTTTATCGCCACCGGGAAATAGCTGTGTCTGATTCAAGAAGAAAAGAAAGCTGCATTTATTGAGTGAGTTAAAGTGCCAGGAAATTCAAAGACATGGGAATGCTGGACAAGTAGAGACACAAATGGCAATGGCTACTTTACACTGTAGAACACATGGTAGCCCCTGATAACAGGGGGACATTGTCAAGAGCTTGACAAAATACATTTCATAAAATAAAAGTGGTGTAAGTCTGATTTCATTTCAGCCACAGCAGTTTATGATGCAAGGTATTGCCTCAGCATTTTGTGGAGTATTATTTTGGTCTCCTGTTTGAAACCAGCCAGAAAGATAGATGGATATTAATAGCACTGATGCACAAGCAAGTTATCAGAGTGCATCTACTTTAATTGCTGTTGTATTTCTTAACCCTAGCAGGGCACACAAATACTGAAAGACAGTAACTTGTGCCAGAGAATCCATATTTAACCAATACATCAGGTTAAGATTCGAATTTTTCTTCTGCAGGATATTCCCACTGTTAAAACTTACAAATGACAGATGCTCTGAAGTTTCCCACAGTAAAGACATTTTTAGGAATGTTATTAACACTTTCTAAGACCTTTGTGGCCCTGAAATTGCACAGATGGCATCTCCTTAAGCCCTGATGGTCCTCTCCAGCTGTGCAGTGAGACAGTGCTTGGAGACTGGTGGTAGCTTTTTGTTTTGGAATTTTCTCAAAACATGTTGCCTTGAAGTGTGGCCATTTCCATATTCTGGGGTTTTTTTCCTTCCCTCCAACAATAACAGGAAACCCATACCTGGGTAATGGACAGAGAGTGGAAGGAGACAGAATTCACATTGGATTGTATGTTTCCATCTCAACTGGAATAAAAAGTTAAACAGGGACACTTTTTTGCTGCACCTGTCACAGTGGTTGATTCTGCAGTCTTCAGAGTTGAACTACTTGGTTGGATTCAGGATTGAAATTTGGTTGAACTACTCAAAGATTCATTTGCACAAGGTTTACATATCTGAACACATATTGGAAGTGAAGTACATATTGTCTTGCACATAGAACGGTATCAAAGGGCAAGAGTAATCACCAGAACCCTCTGCCTCTGCAATTGCCATGCAGTACTAGGTTTTAGTCAGGGTCTCTCTTAAAATTAGCAGCAGCTTTTGCTCATCTAGGAGCACCAGATTAGATTTGGCAGGTGATGCACAACAGGAGCAAGCTGGTTTCTGGGGGCATGGGAGGCACCAGGTGACTCAAAAGGTAATTTTGAGTCATTGCAGAGAGACAGAACCTGTTGGATAGGGCAGCAAGGGTACCTTTGTTTGGTAACATGGATCAGGTTCAAGACATCCATCCACCCTGCCACCTTCCTCTGCTGCATTCACAAAGTGCTTACTCAGGTTGTAAAGGTGGCCTGAACAGCATGGCTTTACAGTGGCCAGGTACAATCAACACCTCTGTGACTATACAGAGCATTGTCCTCTACACCACAGGACCTTATCTTTCAGAGTGCATGGGCTGAATGTAGGATGAGTTTTGGACATTCTTGTTTGGCATGGTTTTTCCCTGAGATAAGGACCAGTTGGAGGAGCAAGGCCCTGGGACCAATGTCTAAAGAAGTTCCAGCCCTCAAGGGTACAGTGGAGGAGGATGAGCAACAGGCTGCTTGAAACCTGCATTGGGAGAGGGAGTTTCTCTCTTATCCCTGGAAAGCAATAAGTAATTTTTAACCACTTAACTATAACCCCTACATTGCCTTTCTGGGATTCATAGTCCTTTCTCCACCTTTGCAATTGTATTACAAGTGAGAGCCTGGCTTTAGATTTTATACTGATTTTGGTGGGCTGCCAGCACTTCTTGGAGCACTCAAAGCAGCAAAGTGAGGTGGCATTTTTTAATATTTGATATTGCAGGACAAGTTGAATGTCATTCTATGGAATAGGATAAAAAATAATAATAAAAAGAGGCATTTCCTTAACCAAAGGGCATCCTTAATGCTGCGTATGATCACTCACTGCAAACAACATGGGAACTTCTCAAACCATCTTTTATAATGGAAAGTTTTAAGCAATTTACAAGTAGGAACTGCTAGTGACTCCTCCACTAAACATGGAAGATAAGTCAGTTAATATGGAAAAAATATACAAGCCCAACACGAAAAGTTTCCGAACTGATCTATTTAAACTAAGAGCCATTGATTTCAGGCACTGCTCCTGATTAGAACTGGAAAGCCAAGTTTGCTACTGTGATGTTGTTTTGTGATTTTGAAGCAGTGTGAAGGGCAGAGAGACAGAGGCTGGGTTTTAATAGGAATTACATCTAAATTCTGCTCATCATGGAAGATAGAATGTAATCACTTAGTAAAACTAAGGACACTGGTGAAAAGATTTTAGATGTCAAAATGTTGTTGAAGTGAATTTCATATCACCATGAGAACAAAATTGCAGGAACAAAACTCTGCCATAGCAAAATCCTGACACATTAGTAACCTTGAAAAAACCTGCAACAAATGTGCTCAATCCCCTAAACCAAACCAGGAGTAGTTTGATATATGCTCCAAAAGTGAGGTAGATTTTGAAGTTTCAGTCGCTCCTATACATTTACAAAGTGCAAAATCAAGGCAGAATATGTGTCATAGATTCACAAACCTAAGCATAAACCTAGGGCTGTAACTGCATTCCATTTCTCATCCTAGTTAGGTTGAACAGAAGTTCTCTTGTCTAATTGAGGAGGAGAAGCCTATTATCCCAAAGCACTGAAAAACAAAATCATTCCCTGTGGCCTGAACAAACTAGGTTCAAGAGGCTGCCAAACAGGGAGGCCAGCCAGTCTGCACAAATTTTTTAGCCAGCTGACAAGTACATTGAAATTTGGGACTATATATCAAGTACATGTTAAGCAAAGGTCCTGCTGCCCACATGCATCTCCACAACAAAATACAAGCAGATGGGTAGACAAATACATATTTGTATCCAGATAACCATATTCAGGAAATCTTGATAAAATGTGTTTCATTTTTTCAAATACTTTGAGTTTTCAGATTAATCAAAGTAACTTCAAATCCCAGAAAAATATTGAACAAAATTAAAATACTTGCAAGTAGCAATTAAGCAGACAATGAAAGTTATAAACAAACATAAATGAACTCACCTACATAACATATCCTACAAACAATTTATTCCATGGCATCATGGCTCTTATGGAGAATGAAAAAGCAGAAGCTGTACTAGGTCTTGACTTTAGCAACTATTCTGATACTTGTTCACGAATTTATTATAAACAAGACAATCAACCAAGGTATAGGTGAAAATCACCTATAACAGTTTGGTACATGACTATTTGAAAAATCATACAAGCATTGCTTCACTGCCAAACAGAAAAGCTGAATTAAGTGCAGGAACCTGTTTTCATCCTGTGAGTTTTCAGTATTTTCATTAAAAATTTGGTATGATGAAGAAGAAAACACCAGGCCTGAAGAGAGTATCAAGATGAGAAAGTACAACAGATCCTTTAGAGGAAGAGATTTAGTGTCAAAGTAATCCTGAGACAGAGGGAAAAGAGTCTGAGTAAATGAAGATTCACTTCAGCAAGTGTGGAGCTGCAGACTATGAAATGTGATGACTGCATGTACATATATGCATACATACACACATACATATATATATACACATCTATATAACTGTGCAGCTGACAAAAGAGAGGAAACAATTGGAGAGGCAGTGGGTCTTCAGAACAGGACTTGGGAATCATTATGGATCATAAACCACATGCAAGTCAAGAACATTTTGCTTTTGAGCGAAAGCAAATATCAAAGTGGGATGTATAAACGGGAGCACTGCTCCTTAGACAGCTGAAGTAAACCTTCTGCTTTGGTCAGAAGCAGGAAGGCTCCCACAGCTGGAGCACTGCAGCAGGATTTGGGTGCAGTGTCTAATGCCAGAACAACGCAGGCTGACTTGAAGGATTTCAGATGAAAAGAATTATCACCAGAGGTCTCAAAACCTATCCTTGGAGGAAAGTCTGGGAAAAGCAAAGTTGTTTAGTCTAAAAATAAAGATGTCTGAAGGGAGATGCGATAACGATCTTCAAACATAGAAGAGTGCTGCTAGAAAGAGAAAGGAAATAAGCCCTTCTCCATGTGGGCCGAGCTTTGTATGTATAGAAATAGGCTGAAAAGGCAGCAAGGGAGATTTAGGTTAGACTTCAGGAAGCGCTTTCTTCTAGTGGTAAGAATAGCTAAGTCCTGGAAGAGCTGGCCTACAGAGATCTTGTGATCACTGTTATTTAAGCCTTTTAAGAACAGCTACATAGACACTTGTGGGAAACATATTGGTTGTACCTGCACTGTCTTGGGGCAGGTGGATGGACTGACTGACCTCTACAATATTTTTTGCTTTCAACTTCCACCGTAACTATGAAAAATAAATTATGGGAGTATTAACATATTTGTTTCTAGCAGAGTATCTCTCTCTTTGAAAATGTATGAGCAGTCACTAGACCAGTGCTTGGTGTCATCACAGCATCTCCTCTGAGTTTTGGTGCAGATAAAGGCAGTAGAGGGGAGTGCAGAACTCACAGGCAGATCTGAGAATGGTTTGCAACAGTGATTGGTTTCTGTCCTAGAAAAAAAAGAGGATGCAAGCTCAATCTCTCTTCCTCCCCAGGGAACAGGTGTTCAGTGTTTGCTCTCCGCCATCCAGACCAGAAACAGGGCCACAGCAACCACACAAGGAGTGGGAGCTGGCCTCTATGCCACACTGCCCAAGAAACATTTTCATACTCCAATTTTACTGCACGAGATTTGAAAACAAGACTTTCTCTGTCAGTAAAGATGCAGGCAGGAAGACTTGGTCCATTTACCACTAGATATTTACCCAGACAACTTTAAAAGCTCTGCTCTGCATGGATTTTGGACCAGCATTTTTTTTTCTCTTGTGGGAGTGCAGTAAAATACCAGCTGCTGTTAATGTACCTTGGTGAATAATCACACTTAGCTAATTTTCAGCTATGAATGATTAAGCACTTCATACAGTATGTGAACATAAAGAGCCATTTTCTCACACTTAAAATATATTTGATTTGAGAACCCAGTGAAGCGAACCCACCCCACGCCAGTATAAGGAGAAGCTTCAGAATTAGACAATTACTCTTTTGCATCCAGGATCTTGTGTGACATACAAATTCTACAGGAAAGCCATGACACCCCTGCACAAACTGATACTCCTGCAACACTGTTCAAGAGCAGACTGCACTGCCTGCTTTTACCCCTGGATTGCCATGCATATATTATACTTTGCATCTTTCAGAAGAACATCTCTAGAAAATCTAAGTTTTTTAAAGAGGAAACTGTCAAAATTTGGCAGGTCACAATTTTTTAAGCCTTACTCATTACTAGTATTTACTCCTGCAAGCCATTCTCTGGAAGTCAGTTTGGCAGGAAAAAAAATGCCGTTCACTGATCTGACACAAAAATTGCCAAGTCACGCTATCATTCCACATTAAGACAATTGCTGTTGCTTTAGCACAGGCTTGGGTTTGGGTTTTCAGCTTCAAGTTAACCAAAAGAACATTCTTACAAAGCTTTATTATGGAAAATATTTTAAAACTCTTCTGAAGCTAGAAAATTCAAATGCTCTTACTGTCTAGAGAGCGCTCAGCTCTCTACTCCTTCATTTGCTCCTTTCCTACATGAATACATGTTGCTAAACAGGAGCAAGGACTGTGGGCTTGGCCACTAAAAATATGCTTCCACCAAGAGTGGTTATGTATTGTTCTCCATTACAAAAATGTAAGAAAGATGCTGTATTGTTTTAGTGCTCACAGGAATTTTGGAGGTCACATCCCCTGGAAAAGCCCTTGTAATTATGCACAGCAGGTGGTCATCCTGTTTCGTGAGTGATGTTTGCTACCCTCCAACCCCAAGGAACTCCTTTGCATGACACATGCAACACAGCTCTTAGAAGCATGGACTGTCAGGAAATAGCTGTTCTGATTCTGCACCAGCAAATGGAGGTCTGTACGTATGGTAATAACAATTTACTTTTTATAGATTAATAATAGGCTTGGGTAATTCCTGTGCCAACAGATCAGCGGCTACTGTTTCCACTCAGAGGTTATGAAAGATTCTGCCCTCACCCCTTTCCAATGGCCTCTTGTTCCAGAACAGCTGAGCGTTATTTTTAAGCCATAAAATTGTAGGAGAATGGCTGGGCAGCTATTATTAACAATCATACAGAATTCCACATAATGTGTGTCTCAGTCCACTTCATATTCTACCACTTAGCACAAAAAGCACAGACTGAAAAAATTTACAGTCAAGTGACATTTTGCATGTATAAAAGATACATCTATTTGAACAAGGTGAGTTCAAATCTGTGGTCTCTGTTCAAAGAAAGCTTAAATATAAGTCAATGAGAACAATGTCTGTGAAAACAGGGCCTGCCTGGCTGCTTTCAGAGCATAAGATTATTCTTTCCAAAATTCCTTAGTGTGCAGGACTCAGGAATAGCTCTTTTATCTTCAGGTTCTCCATTCCTGTGATGATCCACCTGCAGTTACTACTCCAGCTGTCCTTTTCCTGAATATAATGAGTTTTTTCTGCCTTTTTCTAGTTGAGTTTCACCTGCTTTCTGTTCACTTCTACCTTTTCCTGACAATGATATCCTTCTCCTCTTGTCCGTCCTTTTTTTATGACACAGGAGTTGAGACCAAGTAATGAGAGGAAATCGTGATGGTGGCTAAAGGGATAAACTGGCAAAGAGAAGAATTTAGGTCCTTTTGGGAGGAGATACAGTAACTACAATTCAGGTTTCCTGTAGATTTTTTTTTCTTCCTTTTCAGATTTGTGAGAAGGAGGCAAAAATTGAATCTTTTCCTTCCTCCTTTCAGGTTCAACAGGAAATTAGCAGAACAGCTAAACTGCCCACTCTGCAACCCTTCCCCAGCAGGCAGTATGAATGTCTCCAATTGTTACAGTTTGTTAATTGCCACACAGAAGTTATCACATTAATGCAACTTTGATGCCAAGAATAGTTTAAATGAAGTTAAATGAGTAAAGCATGCCTAGTAGTTCCCATTGTTCAGTCCCATAGACAGGCAGTGAGTTGGATAATTGGGCATTCTGACACTTCCAACTCATTTGTTTCATTACACTGTGTTGCTTGCACTCAAATAAACATCTGCAAAAATTGTGAACAAACAGATCTAGGAATTCTTCATGAGGAAAAAGCTGCTGTATTCAGACTGATTATTTGCTAAGAACTTGTAGGACTGGGGAGTTATTTTGTTTTAAGGATGAGATGCAATGTGTCCTCCCAAATGCGTGTCATGCTAGTGCAACACAAGCCATTGAAGTCGAAGCCCTGAATATCACACAATGGACATCATATTAAAAGCAGATTCCTCTATCCTGAATTTATCCTAACATCACATCCCATTACTGTTACATAGGTGCCTTTCACCCTGACAGGGACACACAGCACTTTGCAGAGTCAGATTCCCACAGCCAGATTACTACAGTTCCTGGACTTCCACCATTCCCATGGGTGCCAAGAGATATCCTGCACTTAGAGACAGGCATTCAGCCCCTGCCAAATAAAATACCCTTCAAAGGATATAACTTACTGTGAGCTTTTCCTAGCTTTTTTCTGGTACAGCTCCCATGACTTCCACAAATTTTTCCCAGCAGAGAACCGCTCTGACAGCAAGAGTTACAGAATTGTCAGGTTGGGATGGCACCACTCATTTTTGTGGCCCTACATGACACTGGAGCCCAGCGTGGACTCTCTCGGTGCCTTCGTGCCGGCGCTGTAGGACGTGCCAAAACACATCAAGTCCTCTTGTACAAGTAGTTCAGTAACCTGCCTCCAGCAGTACCTCTGTGCTTCAGGGGGAGACAAACCTTTCGTACTGTGTATAATGAGAGGAGAATTTCCCCTCTCTAGCTATTCATACAGCAATTTGTGGATACCCTGATGGATGAGAATTGATTAGCAAGACTTGAAAGGTCAGAGGCATGCACAGACCTCATCTGTGGCACAAAGGACAGTTTATCCTCCATATCACAGGAAGCATATAGTGAAATTTTCATTGTTGCTGATATAATATGGGACATACTGCAACAGCAGGTTGAATTCTAATGCAGCCTTTGTCATTCAAAATCCCAACACAGATATGTCAGTCTTCTGAGCCTGCATTTTCAGCCTTCCCTGGTTAAACTGTTAGTTTTTTGAAGGCTACTGAATCTTGATTTATTTGCTAAAATAAATTCACAAAACTTCACCTTCCTGAGATGCGTCAATTAGCTGGTTGACTTGGCCCCCTCAAAGTCCTAGCACTAGAGCAAGGTAATTTTATTTCTACATAATCTCACTGAACCTTTCTCCTTTGGAAAAATGCTATTTTCTAGAAATAAAAAGATGAAGATTCTCTGCATAAACGCTCTCACTCTCTGAAATTCCATTAAGAAGAAGATCAAGCAGGCACCATATTAAATACTGAAATAAAACTGCAGTACAGCAGCTGACAACACAAGAGCTGAAGATGTTTCCAGTTTGGAAAGAAATAGTTCAGATGTTAACATTTCTACAGAAAGGATTTTCTGTGCTTGAACCAGTTCCTTTTTAACCTTATGACTTGTGAATCTATAGTGGGTTGTGTATTTTCTTTGGTTAGTTTGTTTGTAATTTTAACTCCAGCAAGTTTCACAGCATTTTACATAAACACTGGAAG
This sequence comes from Buphagus erythrorhynchus, assembly GCA_013400855.1. Classification (NCBI taxonomy): domain Eukaryota; kingdom Metazoa; phylum Chordata; class Aves; order Passeriformes; family Sturnidae; genus Buphagus; species Buphagus erythrorhynchus. Next base: position 23,576 of record VZTT01031071.1, on the reverse strand, counting down.
CAAGAATTATTTTCAGACCTAGGTGAGCAACTGCTTGATCCACCAGCTCACTCCATTGCTCTTTCAGTCATCCCAAAATCTTGTNGTCTGAAATCCATGTGATAAAAAAAAATCAGAAAAGTTTATGCTTTACAGTTTCTAGAACTTCTGAATCAATCTCATCTCTTGTGACCTGGAATTGTTTTCTGAATGTGAACATGAGCAAAATACTGAGGAAAGAAATGAGGCAGCAAGCAGACTAACAAGTTTTGTACAATGTAAGTATTTTTATACAATTGCAGATGCATGGCACAAGATTTTGGGATGACTGAAAGAGCAATGGAGGGAGCTGGTGGATCAAGCAGTTGCTCA
>VZTT01031071.1:5418-17593 GCA_013400855.1 Buphagus erythrorhynchus | reverse complement strand
AATCAAAAGAGAGGCCACTGTACAATATATTAAAACATGAAGTTCTGCCTACAGTAATTATTGTGCACAGCACACAAAGGGGAAAAAAGGCAACACTATCAATCACAGTCTGTCCACATTCAGTCAATATGAGTCCCTCCCCTGCTTTGTTGTGCAGTTTTTCCTTTGTTAGCCATATTATACAATACATGGGGCTTTCAAGAGCTGGGCATTGGATGTGCATTAAGGAAGACTCTCGAGATCCTTCTTGAAAGGAATTCAATATCTTTTCTTGTTCAAGAAAATTGCAATAAACTATACAGCATCTTCTNTGGTGGCTCCAGGATTTTTCTTGATTTTTTTGGAGAAGTAGGAAGTAAGACTACACATGTAGATGCATGTCCTTCTTGCCCATCTTTCTGCTTCTACTTCCCAAGATTTTGCTGGTAGGCAACTTCTATATCAATCAGAATGTGTAATATGTATCCTTGGCAGGATTCCACTGACACTTTAAAAATATTTCCACCACTGCTTTTGAAATTCAAGGTCCTTCCCTCCCTCACTCCAATTTTTTTCCTTTTAATCTTCATTGTTTTAAAATTGTTCTTGACTTCTAATTTTTTTCTATTTTTGCTAGAAGCTTTATTGCAGTATGGCAAAAGCTCTTGGGCTGTATTGCTCATTTGGATATCAATAAAGCACATTTTAAAAAGGTAAGAGTCAGCCTTCACAAAGTTCTAGCTTTATGGCTACCCAAGTATAAATTCTGAGCTATATATAATGCATACACTAAAAACATTAAAATGCAATACATATCATTTCCTCCAACTGGCTGTAACACATCCTGTTTCTATACATCTCACCACATCTGTGGATCTAGTAGTAAAAAACCCCCTTCTAGGGTGAGCTTTCTCTTAGGGAAAGCACCTATGGAAGCAGTTTATGCTGAAGCTGATGGGAATTTTATCCTCAGGCTTCCTACCAAAGTTAAAGCAGACATGAAAGCTCTAATACATCTCTGTTAAAAGGGTAGGGCTTGCTGCCCATTTTACTGTACGCAAGAGGTGTTTGTTTATTTACCCATGTCTGTGAAAATCTTTACATTCTCTAAACTGAAGATTCACAGGGGTGCTTGAAATTAAACAGCAGAAACAAAATGCCCTCCTGCACACGCTTGAGGGTACGATCACAAATTTTGTAACCAGGGCTTTATCTCAAGAGAGCTATAAAGCGGTAATAAAAACCATTTTATTGCTACACTGTCCCATGATGGGGCTGCTCTTCTCTCATGAATATTGGAGATGTCCTGCACTTAGCCATAAATGCCCCCAGCTTTAGAAACCACTAAGCATTTGACTCATTCCAGCAAAACACTTTAAACCCACACAACCTGAAGTGTGTATCCAACCCTATGCAAACTATTTCCAAGTTCATTTTCAGAGCAGAAGAACCCTGTATGGTTGCGTCCTATACCCAATGTTACAGACAAAGTGAACCAAGGCAGGGTAAGGACATGGTCTTTATATCAGTCCAGTGGATAAAGCCTGTAAGCTGAAACCAAAGCTGCTGACTGGCTATATTTTTTTCCCCTAACTTATAGGGCTGAGTTCATTTCCTCTGACTTCTAATGATTTTCCTGGGAAAAGAGGGAACTATTCCTTCTTACCATACTGTCACCATGATACCTTATCTAGGTAACAATGAAAGTTACAGTCAAAATACATAAAACAGATTAAAGAACACACACAATGGATTTCATGAGAAGCTTGGCATTGCATAAAAGCTGTAGTTTCTTCCCTGTTGTTCATACCCCTCGGCCACCACCCAAAGCTGGAGAGAACAGCAGCCGGCAGAACTCTCACAGAAGCAAGAGGCAGATTTTATAGCACAGCATCATATTTGTGCAGTAGAACCCCTTCCACCCTACAACTGGCTTATCTGTGGCTAGTGAGTGACTTAACAAGATCGATTTATAACTACATTGGCTAGCACTTTTTAAATACCTGCACTATCCCTATGTCTGCTCAGTCCTGAGCATGGTTTTCCATCAATAATTAGTCATGTTAGGACTAACAGCAGAGGAGATATAGAAAAGTAACTGCAGTGATGCTTCAGTTTTGTGCAAATCAAGAGGAAAAAGCATGTTCAAGACAAGTTGGGAAAGTGAAAGGCAATAAATTAAAAATTACTGAATAAATCCACCCCATCCCTCCACCCTACAGCTTTTGTGGACACAACTTCAAAGGATCAAACAAGTGTAAGTTAAACACACAAACTCAGCCAAGGCATCTATGAAGCATCAGGTTCTCTCAGCTCTAGTTACAACCTCTAGTAAACCTGTTCTGTGAATTTTTTTAAACATTAGTTCCAAATTTCACAGATCTTAATGCAAACATTTTAACTGATAATAGCATGGAGAAATTGTTTGAGAAAAGCCACATCTTGTAGCTACTTTAAGACTGCCTGTGTTGTCCCAGGGGAATTAGTTGAGAGGACAGGGACAAAATACTGAATCTATTAAGCATGTTGGGCTAAAAGCAGTAATTGGCTTTACTTGATATTCTGCAGACCTAGTTGCATTATGCTGTATTAACTTTTCATGGCTTCATGCAGTGTACATTTTTTGACATTGCTTTCCCCTTGTCCCCATGAGAGCAGTCTGTCTATTCGTTCACCTCTGTTTACATTCTTTCAATAAATTACACCGGTAACTCACTGTTTTGCCAATTCTTCACTACTGGCGTTTTTAGGTTTGCATTTACATAAGACATTCTAAGTTTATGAATTGAATTGGAGGCCATAAAGTTAAAACTAACAAGGCTATAAAAATGAATTTGCTTTAATACTGCAAACACGCTTACAGCAAAACATTAGTTGCGGCACGCTTTTCCTCATTTTCTCCTGCTTCCCCTTCTCATACAGCACTTGCCTCAAGCCATGGAGGAGAAGGCACCTCACCCAAGCCCTTCATTAGCAGAATCTCACAGCATAGCATATAAAGGAGCATCTCCATTTATAAATTTAATTCTGGGGCAATGCAACAAGACTATCCACAGCAGCATCATTGCACTATCACAGTTTGGGAGTAAAGGAGCTCCCATTATGGGGAATACAACTGGAAATACACTGAGCTGATGCTCAGAAATTTCCCAGTAACATCTTTACAGCTGGTCAAAAGAGATAGAGACTTATATAAAAATATTCCAAGGAACAACAAAAAAAAAAAAATCAAGGTTCTCAATCAGAGAAAGAGAAATATTTCCACAAGAAGAGCTGCTAACACCCATAACAAAACAAAGGAAATGAGAAATAGATGGGGTTTGCCACTCTGCTCCATATTTTAAATTTTACAGCATCTCTCTGAAAGGTTGGGTGCCAGTCAGTAGCTGTATTTCCACATAAATGACACGGATATCAGTTCAGCCTTTCAGACATGAATAGACTTCTGCTCAAGAGCAAGTACTGTGCCAAACCACCCCAAAAAACCAGAAAGGTGAGATGCTGCTGAGCTCCATTTGATTCACGTTACCTACTGACACAGCCTGCAGCACCTCTGCATGACATGGCTGCAGGGAGGAGCAGGAGGCAAGGCAGTGGCTTTGCTTGCTCTTAAACCAGAGCATTTGTCAGCAAAGATGTAATTCTATGCCAGCTGAGAAAGTTCAGGTGTTTGCAAACCCAGGGCTTTCAGGATTCTGGGCCAGCCATGTATATTTGAAACTGCAATGCATATAGTTAAGGCTATGCAATAGGAAGTATTTTGAAATAATGGGTTAAAACACTACTTCAAAACATTTTAGCTAGACATCAAAACTTTTATAAAATTCTAATGTCATCTAAGAAACCAAACTCAAGATGACAAGAAATTCAGTGGGATTTAATCATGAATACAGGGAGAAATTTTGTGAAATCAATCTGACCAAAGAAATAAGAGTCTAATGGTAGATCTGATGATTCAATCCTCAGAAAGACTACATAACAGTTTCAGGTCATTAATATAAAACCAGTTCCTTAAACAACCAACCTTAAACAACCAAAGCTAATTTGAATATTTAATATATGAGTTATTAACTACAATTAGAAACACATGTCATATTCCAGACAGAAGACTAAGATTATTTCCTTGACTTGCATGGTACATTATCCTGATATTATCTAAGCCCACAGCTTAAAACAAACAACAGCAAGGAAAGATCACTCCCAAGAGCAGAACAACAATAACAAACCTGTTAGATTGAGCTGAAAGGATTTTTTTAGCCAAAATAAAGATAATGGATTAGCTTTCTCCTGTGATTTGCATTTAATTTTTGGCCTTACTAAGGAGTAAAACTTCCAGATTATACAAGACTCATAATACAATTTGAGAGAGAAGTCCAACTATCTAAGGCAGGGAGCAAGAGCTATTAGAGCTGTTGATAAGCATTTTCCAAAATAACATCTCCATGGCAAACAGCACTTCAGGAAATGAGATTTCATTCATGAAAAATCAAACCAAAACATCCCTATAAAGCTGAACAACTTTTTAGAATGCAATTTGTAGACTTTGTGTTGTCTTATATGAAGTTAAACAATAGACAATAGAAATGAAATTATTTTTCCTAAAGGGAAAGAAAAATATGTACCTCTTTCATACAAGATTTTGAAGTTTTGTTGTTAGTTTGCTTAAAAAAGAATTTTTCATTCGTCCCAAAACTTTGTATCAACTGGAAGAACCCATCTCCTACAAGATTCCATGTTTTTATAACCTCTCCTGGTGCTAGAAGATATGGGTGTGTGCATGTATGATCCTAGGAGCCATCATGAGAAACCACAGCTGGGCACTTGCCATTCATTTTTGAAAAGAAACAAACACTTTTCCAAGCTAAACTGAAGAATGTGTCCACCTGCTCCTGGCTACATATGTGCATTTTGTTAATTTGTGAACGTGGGCTATGAAGCAGATTGAGAAGAAAACAAAGTACCATTTCTGCTTGCAACCTTTGTGATATGCGTCCCTAAAAGTGCATTTGAAACCAAAAAATTCCTGACATTTCAGGCAACTAAGAGTCTCATCATTATTTGACTCATGGGGAAGACAGGGAATGGAATAAGATATTATAGTTATGCCATGCTATCCCTGAAGTAAGGCAGGACAAGCTGTGTCCTAGGCCTGAGGGGTCCATCCAGGACAGCAGCTCTCCCTTGTAGGTCCCAGGCTGCTCCAGGAGACAGAGATGTGCAAACCTACAATGTAGCCCAGGGAGGGTCTGAAGGCCTCAGGCTGAGCTGAGACATTCGCCCTGAGCTACCCTGTGGAATCACAGCTAAACTGGAGGAACTCAGAAGACATAAAAATCCACACTTGGCACAGCTTTTCCTTTCAAATGACTTCAAGTGGTCAAATTATCTAAAAAAATCCACAACTCTCACCCCCATCAGAAGGCACATTCCTTTTGCCCCACAAATGACAGAACCTATTTGTAGAATGGGACATGATTGCCCATTCAATGTCTTCTGTTATTGCAGGGCAGTGAAGAAATGTCATCAGAGATTTCCTCTGCATGTTCTGCTAGGAAAAGGGGAAGAAGAACAGAATAGAACAATCCCTCGGGAAGGGAGCTACAATGCCTGACAGCTTTGGGGCCTACCACAACTTAAAGCATGCTATTAATGGCATTGTCCAAATGCCTCTTAAATGCTGATTGGCATGGAGCATCAACCATTTCTCCAAGAAGCCTTTCCAGGATCTGAGCACATTCTTAGTGAAGAAGTGTTTGCTCATATTAAGTTCAAACCTCCCCTGACAGATGCAGCTTCAAGCCATTCCTGTACATCCTGATATGGGATCCTAGGAAGAAGAGAGCAGTCAACATTCCCTACTCCACTTCTTCTCAGGAAGCTGTAGAGAGCAGTGAGGTGGCTTCTTAAACCTTTTCCCTCCAAACTAGACAAACCCAGTGTCCTAAACTACTCCTCAGAGGACATTCCTTCCAGCTCCTTCACCAGCACTGCCACCCTTCTCCAGAGTTGTTCAAATATCTTAACATCCTTTTTAAATTGCAGAGCACAAGTTATGGGATTATATTCCTTTACTGTGCTCCCTCACAGTACAAGAACGCAATTAGTACAGTCACAGCTAATTGTTTCAGGATGTGCTATGGCAGGATGTGCACAGCCCTTTGCAGACAAGATAGCATAGTCTTAAAATGCAGTAGCTATCAGTTTGTTTTCCAGCATAAGTCAACACATGGATCTTTAGCTCACAAGTCCCATACAATTTGAAATTCTTGCTACTTAAAGACTGTCTTTTTCCTAATAGTTTTCTGGAGAGGGAGCACTCATTGTAAGCAAATTCATCTAGACTTATTCTGGCTGCTGGTCTATCAGATCTCTGTTTGGACACATTGAGCTTGCATCCAAATATTATGGTTCTTTAACAGAATAGACAGTCTGGCAGCTTCCTGCACTCACTGCAACTAGTTATTATGTGTGTGCCAAAAGATTGTTTTTCACATGAACTTTTTAATTAATAAAAGAAATATCTCAGTATTCAGGTGGGTATATAGAAAACAATCTTCAGTCCTGCTTTGCAGTTATCTTACAGGTGTGTAAAAAGTCTTAGAGGCAGTCATCTTTTATTGTCAGGTGGACACCTGGCCAGTCAAATCCTTATCCACATCAACATTATCAGCAACAAGTTTTTTGACTAGACACTTGCAGAATTCCTTTAAAACCTCAGCAAAACTTTATTCACATTGCTGGAGAGTAAAGCATATCCCCATAGGCAGGAGCACCACTAACTGCATGACATTGATCTACCAGCATTTCATCTCTTATGGCCCAAACCTGGGCTGATTTGCCACTTTCTCCATAGAAACTTCCAAATTGGAACCTCAGTTAATGCCAGCTGTGGTTAGTTTTTTCCTAGGATGTAGGTATCCATTTTGAAAAGGCTGAGACTGACAGCAGCAGCTTCTTGTTCAGAGCCCACACCACAGTGCATCCGCTGCTCAGCTGGCAGGTGGAAGGCTGGATGTGCTGGCCATGGCTGTGTGGAGCTGTGGTCCAGCAGGCTACTGATGGGTGAAAGCCTCACTAGGGTAACTTCCAGGCTCTACCCTTCTTTCCTGGATGTCATCAAACATTACAGAAGAACATCATTTGGGAAATTCAGATTTCAGTTTATATCAAAGTCTTGATTTCATGGCATCTCAACAAGGTAGTACATATCTATTGCTGTTCCTGATTAAACTGAGAAAAGCAGAAGGCATAGAAGATCAAAGCCTTAAACAAAAGATCTCCATCATGAACAAGGAAGGCCAAACCCAAAACCTCAAAATGTGGTTTATGTTAAAAAAAAGTTACTGTAAGTATTTTATTTGCCAGTGCATAAGAAGTTCAGACTGAGGTCACATCCACACACTCCCTACAAGATCACACACTGCATTCAAGCTCTTGCACAAGCTGCTTCTGCTTAAGGGTAGAAGCTGTGCAAATACAACTAAAAAACAGCATCTTTATAGCCTCATTTTCCCATTACAGAAAAATTCACTAATTTGTTCATTGTCATTACTTTTAGTTGTCAAATATAATATCCTGCAGAACATTATTCTCTGCAGAAATTTGTCAGGTATTAATGTTTGGGAGTAAAAGCAATATAATCTTGTTTACAACTCTAACTACAACAATTTTACTTATCTCGGCAAGTTTTACTCACCTAGATTGATGTTTCAATTTTTTTTTTAGAGGTTTTCCTAACCCAGCCACATTACACCAGCAAGAGTAGCTAAGCTAAATTCAGCATGTTCTGAAGATCCAGAAAAACACAAAGAGCCACATCAAAACCCAGCTCTGATGAATCCTGCTCCCCATAACAGGCTAGCCAGGCTGTAGATTAGCCACACCTCAGATTTAAGCACCTCCCTGCATAGAACTAGTTTGTACTTCCAGTTCTTGATGGCTGAACTGTGACACCACACAAACCCAAACACTCTCTCCCAGAGTAAATAAGTTTCTTCAGACAGTGAAAAGCACAAGTTACTAAACCCCGTCAGCTACACTAAGCACAGTCAAGCCAAAGTGGGATTTTTTGAACATCCACCAAAGTCGATGGCCAAAAACCTGCTGGGGCCAGGAGGAGGAAGAGTGTTGTACTGATCCTTTGTGCCATTTCTATCCACAGCCCATTGCACATCTCTGCAAGCTCTTCTGAGCTTCTCAAAGCAGCTGAGAGCTCTCCCTCATCCTTCTGATTCTTCAACACCCTTAGGGATTCTTGCTAAAGAACTAGATCATCTGTAAAATAATCTAAATACGCAGATACTAAACAGGAAAACAAACAGTGTCATTCACCCATCTGCTCTATGATGAACATTTTGCATACACATTTATGCAGGAACTACCACTTTCACCACTGAAGTGCTTTAAAGCTACAGAGGAATGCTTTTCCCTGGGTGGCACAGGCAAGCAGCTCTTGAGTTATACTTCAGTATTCACACAGAAGACAATTGGTGCTGGGGTCATGCTTTGTTGATCCTCTGTGTGGCAATATGAGTTTTGTAACATCATTTGCTTGGCCTCCAAGTCTGCTGTCCATCAGAGATGTAATCCATGTGCTCCAGAGTAACACTGGAATCAAGCTAGTGCTGTGCAAGCAGTCAGGTTTAGCAGACTTGCTCCAGAGAAGCACTGCTGCTCTGAAAAAGTCCCTAACTTAGGTGCAACCTGGGATACACTCTGCATTCAAATGAGGTTGGAACAAATCTTTTCAGGCAAGCAGTTCAGACCTATGACTAATGTCAGAAGGAAATGCAGCTTCCACCAGAAATGCTTCTAAGTCCAGCCTTATGAGCTTCCCAATTTACAAAGGGTAAAACCAGCCCTGGAACAATTAACCTGTTTATCAAGCACCAAATTAACATGCACTTGATGTCTGCTCTGCTCAGCAGAAAAAGAAAGTGCTTTTGGTTCCAGGAGTACAACTGAGCAGCATCCTACCCTCTTTCAGCAGTGTAGCCTACCAAGGGGCACTCATGTGCCAGGATCTCTGCTCCCTTCCTCCAGATGGCATGAGGACCAGCAGGACCCTTTACTTGTTTTCCACGTTTTGTTGTGTTCTCTTTGGAGCACTTCTAGTTTTGCCTCTAAAGAAATCATCATAAAAAGATATTACTTTTGCACATAATGCAATGCCTAGATGAAATGCCAATTCTTAAGTTTTGTTAAGTTACTATATGGTCGTTGACTAAATATTACTGTAAAAAAATCATAGTAATTATATAAGCATAAAGTCTCTCTTTTCCTATTTTCACCACTCAGAATTTTAAAAAGCAGACATAATTCCAATATCTTAAAAAACAGTGAGTCTAGTTCAGAAAATAAATATTAATCAGACTTTTTTCATTCCTCTCAGAACAATATACTTCTCTTCAAAAACAAATAAAAATTCAATGTCCTAATAGTGAAAATGAGCTCTTTTACTGTACTTCTTATTGAACAATTCTATTTCTTGACTTTGGCTTTATCTAGTACAGAAAACCCAACTGATTGAAGAGAGCACTGGTCCCATTTCTTCCAGAGACTGTCAAAGAAGTCACACTGCAATCCAATGTGCCAACATCCATAACACCCATTCACTCATAGCGTGATCTCTCATTAACAAGACAGCCTAAATCCAACAGCATGGCCATTCTTTTACAAGATGCTGCAAGGCACAAGGTAGGTGAAAGACCAATTTGAGTGTTTTCTTTCACGCCCAGCTGTACAGAGAGTACAGATTTGATCAGCTGCCTGCTGACAGATGTATCGCTGTTTATTCCATGTCCTTGCTTGTGGGTTTCTCCTCTGATCTCTAACAGGATCCATTGGGGCTTGCCAAGCTTCAGCTGCTCAAGTCTCTTCTCACAGGAGCCTGTAATGCTCATCACAGGAAGCCATGTAAAATTCAGCTACCAGAGCATCATAAATTCACTAAAATCCAAAAGGGACTATATCAGTTCTCAGATGACAGTGGGCAGATCTCAGTTTCAAGAAAAACAGCAGTCACATTTAAAGGTGAAATACAACCCAGGAATAAACTCCCAGTGCTGGGAATAAGTGGGAACAATTTACAGAGTCAAATACCTGCTTTTATAATTTTGTGTTTTCATAGGTTTCATATTGAGTTTCTCTCCTTTTATTTAGCAGCAGAAAATTTATAACAATAGGACCATCATTACTAGTTATACTTCCTTGAAGGCTCTGTTTGATTTATGCAGTGAGCAAACCAAAACAAAAATAAAATAGCTGTTGTAAATTTATGAGTTGGTACTACAGACTGTCAATGTTTTGCAGAAATGGTATTGCAGTGGCTAAGAAAGACAATCAACTCTTTCAATACTAAGATATTTTAGTACTATTTCCACTAATAACTTGGGGTCTTGCTATAGTAAGACATTGTCATTCCTATGCTGTACAGCACCTTCTGGGGTGCATGGGCAACCAAAAAAGATAAACCCAAAATAACACTGTTATTAGGTAAGAAGCAAGCATCTTCCCATGCAAGAAGCAGAATTTCTAACCCAGAGCAGATATGCAGAAATGATGGGGACAGAACACCCTTGTATACATATTCAGAACAGGATTAAGGTTTATAGGAAATTTCCTAGATTATGTTGCTATATAAGACTGGTGTTATCACCCATAGAGACAGAAAGCAGCTATGAGCAACTGAATTATGCCTTCCTGATGAATATCATCTTTACTGCTCTCATGCCCTTAAGATCAAATTAGCTCATACTGGATAATTGCCCATGTCCTGAAAATGTGCTCATCATCAAGAGTAAACTCAGATTTGTCATCAGAACCTTAGCTAGGCCAATAGACCAGGCCACTGTAGGCAGGGATAGTTAGCAGCAAGTCTACTGCTAAGACAGCAAACTATGTTTCTGAAGGAAGCTGCAAGAGGATGCTGGGGTTAAAGCTTTTGTCATTGTATTGTCACTAAATCTGCAATTTTAAAAACACATTGGACATCTGAAAGGGAAGACTTGGAATGACCATGTTGTGGTATTCATGTACCTGAAAGGAGCCTACAAAAAGAGGAGACTTTTTGCAAGGGCATGTATCAATAGGGCAAGGTGCAGCAGCTTCAAACTGAAAGAGAGGAGGTTTAGATTAGATACCAGGAAAAAATTCTTTACTGTGAGGGTGGTGAGGCACCAGGACAGGTTAGTCAGAGAAGTTCTGGATGCCCCATCCCTGGCAGTGTTCAAGGCCAGGTTGGATGAGGCCCTGAGTAACCAGGTTGATGAAAAGTATCCCTGTCCATGCAGGTTGGAACAAGATGATTTTTAAGGTTCCTTCCAACTCAGCCATTCTGTGATTCTTCGACATAGATTTTTCAAGAATGAGACTGCCATCACCTAACAAGGCATATTAGGAGCTTTCTACAATAAATGGCAGCTTTCTGACTTATTTCACATCCAATTCATTGATATGCCTCCAGTTTTCTCTAGTGCAACATGCAAGAGGATTGATGCAAAGCATGGCAGGCTAGATCTGTAGCAGAGTAAGTGCATTAACAAAGACAGTACGTGCTCTTGGTTAACAGTTGAGACACTCCAACTATCTAACCCTAACAGCAAGGAGTATTTTGCAAAATGGGATAGATGTATACAAATTCACAAAAGCAGTTGCCAACTTCTAAATTCATAAGAAATTGGATAACCTTGGAAATGCTTTCTGAGCTCATGCCTTTACATACAGTTTGCAGTGTGATGATGACTATTGTGGAAGAACCTGACAGAATTATAATGCACATCTTACTGTGTTACTGGCAAGATTACTATCGGGTTATTAAACTCACTTTTCTGTTGTTTGTAGTTATCAATATACTAAACTTCAGTCTTCCTGAATTTGAAATGTGTATTTAACTTCTTTGGAGAAATTAAATAACTCTTCCAGAATCTTAAAACAAAATATGTCAAGCTCCTAAATAAACAAAAGCATTTTCTAAAATATTCTACAGGAAAATAAACAAAAGCATTTTCTAAAATATTCTACAGGAAAGCCGTATTTCATGTAGACCCTGATTTCATTCCAAAAAGTCACAGGAATCACAGGAAAATTCAGGAGTACCACTCCACTCAGTCAGCTTAGGCAGAGTACAGCTCTACCTAGACATTGCTCCTAGGCCTGATCATTCAAACCAATTTTATTTATGCATCTATTTAAGCAT
>VZTT01031070.1:1859-40967 GCA_013400855.1 Buphagus erythrorhynchus | reverse complement strand
CAGGGAGACGTGTGCTTGTTTTGCTCATGATCAGGATGAAGGAATTGTTTCACTTCCGTGGCAGAAGCCTGACTCTGACAGACTGTGAGCACATTTTAAAGATCTACATTTTCCCTGCAAATGCCCCAGCATCAGACATGCCTTTAACTGGCATCAGAAGGTAACTTCAGGTGTTCACTGCTGTCAGCTCATTTAAGCTGTCAAATGCAGACCCTATTCATTAGTTTCTCTTACTATTGCAGTCTCTGTTGTCTGATTTTGCTTTCCCCCATTCATTAGTTTCTCTCACCATTGCAATCTCTGTTGTCTGATTTTGCCTTCCCAATACAAGCAAAAGCTTTGGCAGAGCAACATGTGAGGAGAAATAAGAGGTTCAGAATGGACAGCCCTGCCTACAAATAATTTCATTAGGCAAAAGGCTCAGTCAGACTGGGCAAATAAAATGTAATTAAGCTGATTTCATTTAATTTATGTATTAAAGGTAGTCATCCCTGCTAAAATGGCAGTAACAGGAGAAACCACAAGTTTTGCCTACATGAAACTATGCTGAGGTCATGAAATACTAAGTGTGGTGAGCAAGACATCTCTGAGTCTGAGCACCCAAAATACTGTACAAGGTTCATCTTCAGAGCACATAAGGATATCAGCAGGTATCACCAAATATGTCTGTGACTTTAAATGCTGGTAAATTATGATTGTCAGACATACGAGCCAGATCTGCAGCTTTAATAAAGTGCCACATTTTTCTTCAGGTCATAGTTTGAACCCATGCCTGATTCAGATAAAACTTCTGACGCTCAATTTTTCTGTTGATCACAAGTATAAAGGATTTTGGTAATAATGGTTGAGCACTCACACTGGCCAAGTGCACAGCAAGCAAATCCTTCATGCAGTCAATTTCTTCTTAGTGTTATTAGTAAAACCATTGAAAGCTTAATTGGTCTTTTAAGTTCTTGGCTAGGCTCTCATTCTGCTGTCTGAATGAAAATAAAATTAAAAAACTCTANAAAATTAAAAAACTCTAATGAAAAATTCCTAACAGATATTTTGTGCCACTAAGCTGATACAGGTGCAATACACCATCTCACAAGGCAAATTACTTTGGCTCTGAAAACTTGAGACATTTATTCTTGAGTCCAAAATTTAAAACCTTTAAAAATCACATTAGGAATAGAAACCTGGGAGTAAAGCAAACCAAAGTCTGCGTCAGTTAGTTTTGGCAAAATTAGTAAAGAAAACAGAACAAAATAAAATACAATCAAGGGAAGGGGGAAACCCACAAACATAAAGGCACTAACAGTGTAATTTTTTCAAAGTAGACTTTCACCAAAACTAGTGCATAAACTCAAAACCTCATTAAAACATAAAGCCTGAAAGGTTTTAGTGGACGAGGCTCTTGTTTATTACGTGTGACTGTGATGTCAGTCCAGGTGAAAGCTGTAATGAAAACATTTCCAAGATTTTAGTCCAGTTTCTTTGAAGGTTAACCCAACATAACAAACACATGCAGTCATATAACACCCATGGGCAAGGCCAGGGTTCCTTCCATCCAGAAAGCCCTAAGACTGTATGGACAGTACCTATACTAACCTGCAAGTAGTTTGTGGGACAGTGGCTCAGTAAACATAAGTTAAACTATTATCAATAGTTTGGAAAAGATAAATGACCAATCTTCCCAGAAACATGCATCTGTGTTCAGTGTGAAAAATATTCTCCAGATATGAATGCCCTCAGTATTGGCATAAACAAGTACCCAAGGGCACCTTATTTGCAGTTTAGTCCTGAGTGCTGAGCNAAAGTAAAGCAAACAGCATCTGTTTAGGTAATATGCTAGAAACCCAGAATGGAGAAGAGGAAAGAAGGGAACTCAGCTGAGACAGGAAACTCACCCACATACCAAAAACTTGACAAGATTTTTATGAGATGCTTAAGAGAAACTTCTCTCAGGAGGCCCCATAATAGGCCTGAACCAGCCTCCAAAATCCAAATATCTCACGAACTTCTTTGCATGAGCCTATTCCTAAAGAAGATAAGTGAGAGGAAAAGCAATTCCTTATTTTGATTTGGAAAAAAAACTTCAGGGAAATTTTCTATTAACACTTTTCTAACTTCACCTGGGTTAAAGGAATTGCTACAGTCCCTTTTTAAGGCTCGGCCACTGTGCACTGAGGGAACTGTCACACACATGTACCCACAAAAGGCTGCATTACCTTATAGTGGTGTATGCAGCACAGCCTTAGCAGCGTATCTACATAAAACAAAGCAATCCTTTGCTAAGGAGGTCTTTATTCCAATGTTTCAGGAAGGAAACCAGTCTCTTGAAAAGCATGCATTTCAGATTTCTAACTCAGGCTGTCAGGGGTGCTCTGTGTGCCCTCAGCTGTCCCTGACCACATTTTTTTTCATGTCCTGCACTAACAGCAGAGGGGATCCACTACTCCCATTTAGTACCCGGACACCTTGTCAGACACTGTGTCTGGAGTCCTTGGGTCTTCTGGAGGCTGAAATGCTGATTGTGAAACCAGTGGAATGTGCTGGGAGACAGAGCAAGACTCTGGGGCAGGTGAGACCTAACTCTGTTGGCTGCATGCATTTACCTCTCAATATTCATCAGCATGTGCCTTTTCCTCAGCAGAGGTCCTAAAACCAAGTGAGACCCTTTTCATGAGAAGAGGGTAGTGTTATTGTTTCTTTTACGTATATTGAATGTCCTTTTTGGGGAAGGTGGGGGGCAGATTCTCATGTTTTCCACAGGTTTCACTTGGTAGATGAATCATGAGGATTCATTCACCTTTGCCAGGAACACCGTGTGTCAGACCCTGTGACAGCATGAAGAGAAAATGCCTAGAGAAGCAGACCTGCAGGCAATGTAGATCTGCTAATAGCTTGTTTAAGAGTGGCTTAAACAGGTAACAGCATGGACAAATCCACACTTCAGTAGTTATGACATGCTGAGAGGCAGTAATTTTGGCAGGCAGACAGCTCCATTGCCTCCCCAGGCAGGCGTGTTGGAAAAGCCGCTTGGAGATTTGAGGGCTGAATTCAGGTAGCTGAAGTGGCAGGTGGGTGCCTCAGCCCCTCTGGGGCCTGATCCTCCCAGGGTTCGCTAAATACAGAGTAGGAAACTGAATTTTTTCTGCATGACTGAAAGAGAAATTGTGCTGTTAGTAAAAAAACCCACACTGCTACAAGTCTTTGTGATTTCGGCAAGGAAGACCTTGCCACAAGCCCAGGCAGCTGCATCCCAGCACAACCTTTAGAGACAGATTTATGGAGCTCTGCCACTGCCCTCCATTGAGTGTGAGCTCCCCCAGTGCTTACACAGTAACGTGGAGCACATTCAGACTCCAGCTAGCCTTCAGATATCCAACTCTAGATGTATTTTCCTGACCCATATTTCTCATCACTGTGGCAGTCTTTGGCTCTGGTTTGTAAAAGCCAGAACCAGAAGAAACTGTGCATTATATTTTTTTCTTCTGAATTTGTTGGAAGATTTTCCATCTGTCAACACCAGACCCCCCTTGCAAAGTAGCAAGTTAAAAAACTTCTGCTAAAAGTTGCCACCTAAGTAAGCTACCACCAAATTCTGCTAACTGAGCATTTTTGCAAGATACATGAGGGACCCAATTTTGCCTGGTGGCTGGAACTGACTCAGATAGTCTGGGTTTCCAGGCAAGTGCTGCCTGCCTGGGCTGTGGTCCAGACCTGAGTACGAAGACAGCCCTAGGCTGAAGTAGGAGACCACACGATGGTGCAGTGCTTTGGTTTGGGTACACACAGATTCAGCAAGTGCAGGGACACAGATTACAGGTCCCTGCAGAATAAATGCAGAATAACACAAATCCTGAGGTCTTCCATAATTCAACATCTTTGTAAATGTAATGACCATTGATAAGATATGCAGACATCCCTCAGATTTTATTTAGAATTAGAAATTTTCATAGAGTAAAGACTTAGGTTGATTAAGACATTCAAAGACTGAGTAAAAGGACTTGTATTTGAAAGCCAAATGCCATAGGCCATAGGCTCACTAATGACTCAAATCATCTTCTCTGGAGATAAGTAGCAAACATATCTGCAGTTCTAAACATTTCTGCAGTTTTAAACCAAAGGAGAAATTAATGCTATTTTCAAATAATTTTTTGATGATTTATGAACAAGAAATGATGGCAGAATGGCATTTGAGTCATGGCCAGCACAGCATATGAGGGGAAAGAAGAGATGGCTGGGCACAGCATAGCTCTACCTCAGAAGTTTGCCGAGTCTTGAGAGGGTCCCCAGAGCTCTCCTTCCCCTAAAGCATTAATTAGTTTGTTGTTATTGTAAAGTATTTATACTTTTAAGCATCTAATAGCAGTTATGCATTTGCTATTACACCTTTGTTGGAAATTTAATCTCTGCTGTTTTTAGACTGAACTATTGCTTTATTAGGCAATTCCAAATAAATTGCCTTAAAAAAGAAAAATCTTTTTTGCAAGATTATTTTTTAAGAGAAAACAAATGCAGTTTTTAAAATGTTCTCTATGTTTCTAATCTCATTTTTATGTTTCCTTCCTTCAAACTAATTGCTCATTCCTGACCAGTTCAGTTTCCCAGTGTCCCATCTGAACATCATTACACTCTGCATGTATTCAATCACCTTTTTACCAACTCAGAAAGAGGGGCTAGTAACATACTACTTTCTTTAGCTTACTTTTATTAAAAAAAAATAATATGTTACTATAGGGACCTTTTTTTTTTATTCTGGCTATTGGTGTTATCATCTGATATTCATCAATGAAGCTTTATATTCTGTATATATCCATGTATAATTCAATTGTTTAGGGAATCAATGTGAACTTTTAAAAATAATTAAAACACTGTACAAGCTCCTTTATAGGTGATAGCAAGTGAAAGCCTTGTGCAATTAAACTATCAGAGCTGGTTTGGTTTGGTTCCCAGATGTGCATATTCCACTTCTCCCGTAACTCTCTGAAGACCTCCATTTGGCTCAGTATAGTAAGTCTATTAAAAAACTCCCCTGTGACATCCATGTTAGCACAGGACTGCTTGGCTGCTAGAAGGATTCCAGAGATTGAATGTTTTCCTGTTGGATGCTGGGCAGTGACATCACCTTGTCACAAATCCTATCTTTCTGGTTTAAACTGCCCTGCTTCCCCAGACTTAGAGCAGTTAAAGCTCCTCCAGCAGCTTGTTAGGTCAGTGGAGAAATTTTTGTCTCTTTCATCTGAAGGCTATCAAGCAAATGTTGGTTATGTAGCATGAGGGGAGGGCTTTATTTGCTGAAGTCTGCCTCTCAGGGGAAGTTTATTGGTATATTTGAAGAACTGAGGATGTTTTTGTAGTACAGAAGCCAAGCTGACCACGATAAGACCCTGTGGGGTGGAACACCAGGGTATTTTCTGTGTTTAGTTAAACTCTCATTTCTGTGAGTTATTTAAAATGCTGATTAGATTTTATTGAAGACTTGTGGTTCCATTTTCTCCAGAGGCCTATAAACATGAGGGTCATCTTAGTCTATGAACAACTCATATTCCAACGCCAAGATCTAAAACAAACAAATAAAAAACTCCAAAATCTAACTAAGACAATAGTTGAGATCTTAAAAACCTATAAATTAACAAACTTTCCAGAATGAAGAGAGGGTGAAGTCTAGGAGAGTAAATGACTTCCCAAAACAATGTGCTAAGCAAGCCAAGCTAAGATCCAAGGCTTGCTGAAGGCATTGAAAGGATTCTAAAGAGTCAGACATGAATCTAAGGACTCTGCTACATCCAATAGCACCATGAAATATAGGGAACTGTGACTCAAATGTTGTGACATATTATGGTCATTTGGACACAGGACATTTGGAAGGACCATCTACTTTATGGAAAAGAACAACAAAGAACTTCAATTTTATATACATGAGACTATCTTGACATAAATCTGTGGTGTAGCAGAAGTTACCAGTGGCAATCGTTGCTTGAACAGTAATAGAAATTCTTGCTTTAGTTTGTCTCATCAACACAAACAGTAAGAGCCCACAAATACATAGGTCAAAACTTCGTCCAAATTCCTGTCTCTTCTTGCTGAGCAGATGCTTATATGGTGTTTGGAATATGTACAGCAGCATGTTGTGCACACAACCACTGTGCTGATACTGCTACCCTGTTGAAACGTGCTGTTCACTATGTAGCTACCACACAGCTAAGAAATATTCATGCTAAACATTACTCCTGTGACCTTCCATGTTTGTGACAATCACCAAAATAATTACAAATGTGCAACAATTCTATACACTTTGAATCAGAAATACTCCACGATTTACAAAACTCTTATTTCCATCTTTCCAGGAAATCTGCCCTGCTTTTTCCCATTGGGTGACATGAATGACTCTCATTTCCATCTAACCCAGACTGTTTCGTTGTGGCAAACACAGAAACCTCTCTACTCTCTGCAGCAAAGATTGTAAACTATTGAAACACAAATTAACTAAGCTCTGTAATACTTTTCTAGTTGTATGTTGGATCTTTTCCTGTGCTAAGCTTCTTTTTTTCTGTAGGACCACAACATCACTCCAGTTGTGTATCTGCTTTAAACAGCCATATAAAAAGACATGCTCTGGGGAAGAGAGGAGGGGATGCAATTGATGGGATTTTGACCAAATCACCCACAATGAAGAAAGAATTGTGTGTGGTTAATTGTGAGTTTAGATTTTTAGTGTTAATCTAAAAACCTTTCTCTAATTATGAATGTTTTAAAAGTCAACCTATTCAAAGTTTTAATTTTGCAATATCTTACTCAAACAAAATTGGAAACCTAAATATCTAAAGATGCACTTCTAATTTTCACATATTTGAATCTTAATTCATGAGGACACATCTACAACTCTAGACTATTAGCTAAAAATAAATAATGATATTAGGAAAAGACAATTATTTCTCAGGGATTTTTTTTTTGTTTTGGAAAATGGAACTTTCATAGTATTCTAGGGTATTTTTGCTACATATGCTATGTAAAGGACTGTGAGAAATATAACTTAAAGCAACAGAGTTTTTTCAGTTCTAGAGCTGAGGGATCAAGAAGCCAGCCAAGAAACACCACAGAGGAATGTGTTGAGGGAATAGCAGTTCAGGTAGATGGTTTGGCATGTTTCCTTCTCTTGCACTGCTAAATTCCAGAGGCCCGCGCTTGCCAGGACTCAGTGCCTTCTGCATAAGTCCAATGGGGCTCCCAGATTCACTAGACTCACACACCAGAAACCTGCAAGCAATACTGCAAAAAATGTAACTCTTTGAAAACCAGATGCAGCCTGCAGCAGTAGAGAGGCTGGTATTGATATTCTCACAGTATGTCCAGAAAATTCCACCTCATCAGCCTCTTGTCATCAGCATTTTAAGAAATCTTTCCAGAGACGCCTATAAATTATTATCTTTCTGGAACAATATGCCTTTCAAGGAGGTGGATAGGTTTTGTCACAAAATACAAGACCCTGAGAAGTTTTCATTTTCTTTTAAAATGCTTCAGAAGTTCTGCAGTAATTTGTTCAGGTCACTTTCTGGCTTTATCCTTATCTAATTTTGTGAAATATATTCATAAAGGAAATAATTCATTAATGGTGGTAGCCTTTAGTACAGGCCTAAATGAGGAAGGGAAGTCTGGGTTCCCTGTTCCTGGTGATGGCAGTACATAGGAAATCCTTGCCCAATCCTCCCACCCAGTACTTGGCATGGACATGGTCGGAGAGCAAAAGGTCAGAGGCTGGGGAAGCACTATATTGAAGGTGATTAGGATTTATTAGGGCTATATACAAAAAAATCCTCTGCACTAATTAGGGAGACTGGCATAGGAGGAGGTAAACTGCAGCTGAAAAGGAAGACAAGAAGGTGAACTGATAAAAAGTCTCCCTGACCAGCAGCTTGCAGGCACTGCTGTCAACACCGCCTGTTTTCTGTCCCATGCTGAAATACCACATTAAAATCAATGTTGCCCATTGCACGCCACGGTCTCAATAGAACTCTCATTTCAGCTGTCATCTCTAGAGACTTTATTCAACAGGAATGAACTTGAGCAATATAAAGACAGAGGAACAATGGGGACATTCCATAGAATTCTCAAAAAGTTCATCCAGAAGAAAATACAGGCTCTGTGGCTTTAAATTACTTTTAGGTTGTCTCTGTAAAGTACTGCTACAGGGAAGAACCAAGGTTTTTCAAAAGAGCAAAAAAGATTCTTTCACAGACTATTTCCTTTGGCATCTAAATATTCCTTTGTCTTATATTTGGAGTGACAGAACCAGGTTTTCCTACTTTTGCTGAACCTCAAAACTCTCTGTGATAGAAAATTGTCTTGTTTAATCTTTTCACAGTGGCTTACTTGGTCTTTTGCTTTGCTGGTTCACTCCTGATTCTATAGTCTCCATCTGTAAAGAACACTCAATGTAGCACTGTCTTAAATTTTGTCTGCTGTTCTTGTTACTGGGAGCATGATTCCAGTGATGAATGTTTATAACAGTTTGAGGAATTTCATCCTCCCCTGGTAAACTGTGTAGGAGATTGCCTTAATGGACAAAGAAAAATGTCTGCTGGACTTTAGCCAGAAGCTTGGACTTGCTTATAAAGAAGAAAATACAAGGTATAACCTTTTGTTGCTGTGTACAGAACACATACTTAAAAAAATATTCACCTCTCTTCTCACAAAATAAAATTGAACCAGTGAAATATTGATGTGGTTTTCACTATTTTATGTCAAATTGCTTAGCTGTGACAAGTTTAATTCTGCTCCTTGATCAGATGTCTTACAAGGCTGTACTGCTCTATTTTCTTCTACAAATACCTCTAGCTGGGAAAATAAATTACAAATGGCTGTGAAAAAATGAAGACAACTTAAAGTTATGAGAGGAAAAAATGGTCATATGCTTCATTCATAGGTGTAAGGAATCTAATTTGAAACAGCAAATCAAAAGTTGAAGCCCAGTTTTAACTTCCCTGAATAGTTTACTTGAGCAAGACTTGGGATATGAATTCAGCAAAGCCATGATGTTAGTTTGATTTATGCTTGTTCAGTTTGTTTAATCAGGGCCTGAATAAAGACTGGGGTTTGAGCTGTTCTAAAGGCTATGTGAGACTGGGTGTTCCCGTGCTTAAGTTAAATTCCCTGTAGAGCAGATTCTAACCTACACTGAAGAGAAGTAGGATCACCCTGTGTTGTCTGGCTACTCTGTTGTGTTGCATTTATGGTAAAGGAAATATATGTGCTATATTTCACTGCTTGCTGAAATAACCTGTAGATGCCTAGAAGTTTTAAAGAAGAGTTTCAAACAGGACATAAGCATCGCTGAGTTAGCAGCCAGAATGCACTAATGCCTTTCTCAGCCTGAGAATAGTAATTTTAAACTATGAATCACTCTCTGTGTTTCTTCCCCTCGCTCCCTGGTGGAGGTTAAATGCCTGTTAACTGTATCTCCATGGAAAACATTATGTGCCAGGAGTGGAAAAGCACAGCAGCAGTAGTTCCATGTAGCTGATGGAATGATTAAAAGTTGATGGGTCCTTTCTGCCAGTGCATCTCAGAAAAGGAAGAGAGGATGCCTCTTTTTCCTTACAGCACCTTATTCCTGCTGCTTCTTCTGGGTTGGAGAAGGATGGATGCTCTTTCGGCTGTTGGCATTGCCTGAGGTGCTCTGGAATAGGAGACCAACTGCTCTTTGCTTCATTGGAGTAAAGGGCTCTGGAGAACCAGAATTTGTCTCCCACATTTCTAGAAAAGACTGCTCATCCAAAGTGGAAATGTGACTTTTAGCATACTCCCACATCTCAGGTTTACAGGTTCCCTCACTTTCCCTATCAAGCTGTCAATAAGCCCAGAAAGCATGTGAACTGCTGATAGAGAAAGCCAAGTAAGCCTGCAGGGGAAGCAGGCAGCTTGGGATCCTGCCTGGCTTCTCTCACAGCCAATGTACTACTCAGAAACCTGTCAATTACAGTTTGGGTTATTTTTTTTCCCAGTGGAGAAATTTGCTGTCAGAAATTTCCAGCCAGCTCTGCTCTGTGCTGCTACTGCTGCTCCAAATGGGAAAATGCTGCTCCACAATGGCCCAGAGAGCCTCACACATGGAAGGTGCAGGGCCTTGGGAGCCCTGGCATGACAGCAGGTTTGCAATCCTGGCTGCCACAACCCAGCCATGAACACACTTCTGAAATGTCAGATGTTCCCTCCAGAATTATGTATGCATATTCACTCTAGTGTGACCGCCAAAACAGCGCGTGTGCCTTGCCAGGGACTTCAAAGGCTTTTGTACAACACTGTAGTCCTCTGATAAAAAAGTTCTGCTTCTTATTAGAGTCCTAGTCCTGGTCAATATTCTTTGAATTTAAGAGGAAAGTGAATTCTTCTGATTTTTTTTTCTTCTTTTGGCATAAAGTAGGATATGCATTTTTTTTAAATTAAACTGTTTAATAACTTGCATTTTTTACCTTGCCTGTCTGAAATAGCCAAGTTGGACAATGGTGTCTATCTGAAGTGTACAGAACTACCAAAACTACCGTGTCCAAAACTATTACCACTGAAGCTGGGCTCTTCAAGTGAATCAGGACAGTGCTCCCGATGAGTAATATTGTAAAAGCATTACTATGACTGGCTGGCTCAACAACAAATCAATTATCATGTTATTTTCTTAAATAATAACTCTCCATGTACTACCGTTTTCCATACATTAGAAAGTGAAATATGATGAAAATTATGATGAAACGTGATGAAAATATCTGCTTACTGCACTAAGTTTTTTATCTTCGTATGGTATTTAGAAGTAGATATTACAAAGTAAATGAAAGTAGAAACTAAATAGTAACTTGACTGGTTAACTAAAGTGCCTATAATGATGCTGTTTTCTAGCTCAGTTTGAACTAATTTTTATTATGCATTACTGTTTAACAGTGATTGTGGTCTTAGAACCATCACAGATAAAGATGACCATTGCCTCAGAGCAATTAAAGTACTAAAAAAAAAAAAAAAAAGGAAAGAAAGATGCAGATAAGAAAAAATGCATTGAGAAACCCATGTTTGTTTATAAATACTGGCCAAGCTTGTTTGCTGCACCAGACTGCTGTTCAGTACAACTCTTGAGGAGAAGGCAGCCAAGATAAGCAGGGAAGTCACCACAGCTTTGTGATATTCTGCTCATCCTCCTGTTTCAGTTCAAAATAGATTGCAGGACATTTTGCCAAAGGTTGTAAATAAAGTCACCCTTTTTACTACCAAGGAGATAATGAGGATCACATGGGCTGGCCTCCCATATAACGCAATCCAATACGTGCCTCAAATAATTTCCATGACAAGGATGTCTTACAAGTGGCGGAGGTCAGTATAGCCTAGGTACATAAAGAGAAGTACATAAAGACTGAAGTCTACAGCCTGAAGCAGTTGAACAGTTACTGACACTGAACTTGAAGGATTGTTCCCTTTTCAAGGGGCCTTTCTCCCCAGAGAAGTTACAGAAAGCCTATAGCTAGGTACCCTGGTGACACATGTAAATTCAGGAGGTAGGAATCCAGGTCATGACCGCATTTGTTGCAGAGACAAGTTCTTGTGGCATTTAAAATTTTACAGAGACTTTCTCCACCTTCTTTGCTTTTACCTTTACTTTTCATTTGTCATTATTCTACTTCTGAGCATATGTTCTATTGCTTCCATTTCTCTCTGGGTTTTTGTTTTGGGTTTTGGTTTGGGTTTTTTTTAAGACTCGAAGGACACAGCACTCTGAGCTGAATTTTTCTTGTTAAGATACAGCTTACACAGAGCCAGACCATGATAATGCACTGTGATTCAGATCTACACTAGAAATCAGAAACAAGAGCACATACTACAAATAATGCTGCTCTCTTAACTAGTACTGAGATATCTGATAGTCTGCCTCTGGTACAGATACAGGATACAAGGTGGTGTCTTTCCTTTCTCAATTTATATTTCTTGTACTCTTTCTCCTACAACAATTGCAATTAGAGATGCACTTCCATAAGATGAGCCAAATCATTCACTCTTCTCCTCCAGCTCCTGGCCACATGCTCTTGCCTTTTTTCCTCACAGAGGACTTTGCCTTGAGCTGATTCGACCCAGCAACCTGGCAGAACAGTGACAACAAAAGCGCGGTTTTCTCAGCCAAGGCAGCGAGCTGAGCTATCTAATGAACACTGGATTCAGCGCAAGGAAGGATGTAAAAGCTTTGGATAGCAGCAGGAGCCCGTGGCACGCCGCTGCCATCTGATCTGTCCAAATGTACCCGCGAGGCACTTGGACGAGCGAGGAACACCGGGGATGGGCGCGCTTTAGGACGTTTCCTTCTGGCTCGTATCCAGGGGCGCCGCCGGTTCTGGAAGAGAGACCGGGAGCGAAGGCGGGAGCGGCCCGCCCCTGGCGGCCGCGGCGCTCGGGCGCCACCCTGTGGTGCCGCTGGATGCGGCCGCGCCTGAGGGCGCCGGGGCGAGGCGGAGGACAGGGTCGCAATCCCTCAGGGACAGTGACACCCGTGTGCCTGCTGGGTGTCTCCGAGAGTCTGTGGTGTGTGTGGACAGACGCACGCACGCCGTGTATGGCGCAGTACACGGTGTGGCTCCTGTGCCCTGCTGTCCCGGGTGGGCCCGTCCCCTGACGGCCCTTCTGAAAGCAGGGCAGCGACGCTGCTTCTCACGCTCCGTTGCCAGGCTCTTGTGTCACCCGGCTCCTGTGACAGCTCGAGTCTGCAGGCCGTGCCTGCCCATGGCTGGCACGGACCGATTTGCTTTTGTGCCAGGTGCGTGCTTTGGCACGGGTACCCCTTCTCCCTGCCTGCCCCGCCGCCTGTGACCCCCGGCAGCCCCGGGCCGAGCTCAGGTGGCTGCAGCCCCCGGCAGAAGGTGAGGAAATGGCGGGGCGGCCGTGAGGCAGGTATTGTCCCCAGGACGGTGTGTGGCCTCGGGGAAATCCACGTGTGCCTCAAACCAGCCCTGCAAAAGCTCTACTGTTGGGAGGGAACCAGGCCGGTTGCAGGGGGCCACTTGATCCATGCGTTGCCTTGGAGACAGCCAGTACCTGGCTGTGCCCTGACCTTCCTAACCTGGTGTTGCTCGATGTGCACAGCACCACCTTGCCCTCCAAACTCCCACTTGCAAACCCGCAAAACCAGTTCCAAACATCACGGCCCAGAGGTGTAATTGCGTCATGATACTGGCATGATACTGTTTTAGTGAAAATATCAAAGCATATTTAAATGTTATTGCTCAACTTTGGTTTGCAGCCCAACACAAATGAGAAGATGGTACCCGGAGATGAAACAGCTTTCCTATTCTGCACATTTGCCAGTTCCGTTTGCATCCTCATTTAGGATAATGCTGTGGTAAGTTAAAAAATAAGCACATCTTTTAGCATTCTTCCTGTGTTTTGGAATCAGGTTCTGATGCAAAATAGTGCAATGGATATCTTATCTACATAATTTGATGCCTCACATGCTGCTGGCTCGTCAGACTAACTCTTGATGAGTATCAGACTTGTTCAGGGTATAGTGCTAAATTTTATGCATATTTCAAACTTCTTGCTCAATAGGACTTGTAGTTGTATGAGGAATACAGATCTATAGACTCCTTTAAAAGTGTTTTAAATGTAAAAATTAAAAAAAAAAGAGGAATGTGGAAAAACGATTTTTTCACAACTGGAAGATAAACCGTATTTTAGTATATATCAAATATGTAATAATACTTTTGGAAATTACTTTCTTGCCCTTTGGAAGGGCAGGACTGTATTTGACTCTTCTAGGTGTTTTGGTTGCGTAAGTCCTGCTTTCACAATCCAAGACTATTGAATAAAAAATTAAATACTTCTTTTATAAAAACAGTTGATCTTGAAAAGCTGCTTAGTAACCTGGTAAAGTGGATTATAACGGTATGCAATAGAAGTCTGTCAAATATTCTATGTGCCTGTTGACATAAAAATCTGTATTTCTATGTGCTTTTGTAAACTGGAAAACTAACAAACCAAATAAAAACATGTTTCAGTTGTTTGTACAATTTCTTCCTAGCTCTGGAATCTTACTCTGTTGTTCTCAGAAAAAAGGCCCCGGTATTTCAGTTTGATTATTAAGGCACGTGTCATTGAAAATGCTTCTAAAACAACTACTCTGGCCAAAAATCTGCCTGTTTCATAGGAATACTGTAATGTTGCCCGAGATGCTTTTCTATCTTTTCATTAGGTATGGATTTTTGAAATTGCATATCATATATCCCTGCAGTAGCTTTAAATAGCGTCCCTAAGAAGTGGCGATAGAAGAAACAGTTTCACTGCTTTCAGAGGCAGCAGTACTGCTTATACTCCAGGATATCCTGGGAGGGATTTTGATACTTCTGCTAAATACAGTACAAAATTCACACTGAAGAGAGCCCAGATTGCAATCTGGACCCACTAAATAATAGTTCTCCATATAACCTAATGGATTAATCACACTAACACAGTTTTTCTAAACTAGAAAGAAACATGCAAACATTTAAAAGGCCATCATTACAGTTCTTGACAATGACTCAATATCAACTTTTGCAAGTGTTGCAGTTGCTGCTGCCTTTTTTCCCACAAGATAGCAGCACTGTAACTATGAATGAGCAAAGGACTTGGGAGCCCATCTCACCAAAATTCAGAAGGGCCACCTGGTTTATTTACTCTGTAGGAATCTGCAGCTCAGAATCATAGGGAAAATTTCTTAAACACCAGGATGGGGTGCAAACACCAATTAAAATAATAAAATCTACATTTACATTTTACTTTAACGGACCAATGTCCTTGTGAAAAAGCACCTCATGTGTCTTGAAACCATCTGCAAAACTAAAATGCTATGTATATAAATACATTTGTATGAGTGTGTATGTGTGGGTGCATTGCATACAGTAATAATCTTGTCTTGTTATTGCATATAGAAAAACTCTTTTAAGTGGTTAGGTGTTTGTTTATGCTTCCCCTTAACTCACCTGGTTTCACCACTTTTCCTCATGCTTTTAGCTGCACTTATTGATTGTCATTGTTCAAAAGTGATCCCATGATGAAGGAGGAACACCTTTGCCAGCACTCAGGAATTGCCAGGGGGAGGTGAACTCCCCCCTGTACTCACTCTGTCTTGAATGATTGTGTAACCCACATCAAACTCTCCTAGTGTAATATATATGTATACAGTAATGATTTGGGTTGGTCAGGTGTGCACCTCAGAGGCAAATTTCCCAATTGTCCCAGCTTGGCAAGCTTTGCTTCACCACGTACCAGGCACGGAACACCTGGTTGCACTTTGGGAATATCCACTGCAGAAGCACAGCCAAGGCACTGCAGCCACAAATAGGCACACAGCCCCTGTGATCAGGCTGGAGTTGGCAAAAGTGAACCCGGGGCACAGCACGGATGTCAGGGCATCAGCACCAGCTGTCTGGCCCAGAGACCCACTCCTGTCAGTCCCCACTGCTTGCTAATATGTACAAAGCCTTAGTGGCCTAGATGGAAACTTGACATCAGAAAGGAAATTTTTTATAAACTCAAAAGTGGTAGCAGAGAAGAGGGACAGAAATGATGGAAGAACAGACTGCATCACCTGGATGATGATTTTTTTAATGTGAAATTGCAGACATCCTAGGGCCATTAGGCAATATTTACTGGAGTTTGGGAAGGGGCATGCTGCCATTTGCAGGTGGAAACAGTAAAGCTCTTTAAAATACTTCAGTATGCTCTTGAAATAGCATATTTATAGAGAGGCTGAAAAAAAAGGGACACTTTTCATTCAGTAAAAGAAAATACAGTGTGTGATGTAGAATACAGTGTGTACACACCCACACCTTTATAAAGAGTTTGATTCTTTTTGAGTTTTGACTCCCAAGGAACATATACATATACGTGTAAAATATACATTTGTAAAGACATATTGTTTTTATGACTGTTCATATATTTTTTCCTCTTTTTACCCAGGCACTCCAAGGACAATTTCTCTTTGTGAAGAAATCAGGCAGTACTGTGGAATTACATCAGATGTAGCCTTGCTTATTTTTTCCTATTATTGTCAACATAACATACGCAAACTATTTTGGGCTGTCAGCTCTCATCTCTTACATCAAGGAAACTGAATCATGTACCTTGGCCTGAAAAATTTAACAGAGCTTGTATAAATATATTTTGATAGTGTCCTTGAGATTCCTGAAGATACAAAGAAGCAGGAACAGTGAGTACATTTTTTTTTCTTTTGCTGTTTGAAATACCATGCTATCAGTGACCATTTGTACTTAGCTGAAGTTGCAGCACTGGATCCTATCAACACAATAAATAAATAAATAAACAGATGGTTGTTAGTGCAGTTGAACTAATGAAGCCAGGTTTCCTATCAAGTTATAACTTGTAGTTCTGTCTGTTCACATCTGATAAAATGTGAGCTCTGCTTTAGATTTTCCTGTCCTTGCAAAATGCTTTTCTCCTGTGTGGATTCTCAGTTGTGCACCAAGAGATAAGCAATCTTCCCCATAGCAGTGACTCTAATTCAGGGATTTCTTCTTAAAAGATCAACTAACTCAAGGAAATTTATTAAGAGTTTCTCTGTTGAATTTGACTGAGATTGGCCAAAGATTCAAAAATACTGGGGAGGAGAGAGAGGTACAATTACGTTTGCAGACACAGAGACATAAAGGCAGAGGCAGCCTCATCTCCCCAGGGAATTGTGCTAAGCAGTATGTCTTTATTTCAAGAAAACAGAAAAGATTGGTGGGCTATTACCCGTCTCCTTTTAACTTCAATTGAATAACTTTTCATTAGGGGCACTGGAACAACTGCTCAGGCCAAAAGCAGCAGAGAATACTGACAAGTCTGACAGTGAGTCCTTCCCTTTGAGGTAAAATACAATTTTCTTTATTTTTATAGCAAAAAAAATCAGAAGAATTCAACCAAACTTCACAAAACAGTGATTTCTGACTGTTCTGACATCCAGACAGGGCAAGGTGGTTGCAAGTCTGGTCAAAGGTAATTAAGCTTTCACAATGTTTGGTGACATATTAACAATATTTGACTTTACGCCTACAAGACAACTGCTGAAGTATGAACTGCTACTACTTTATTAAAGGTTTCTGTATCTGTTACAAGCAGTAGATTAATCTCTTGGGGGTGAGGGAGGGAGGGCCATTTCAGAAAGAACAGCATATCACAAAAGAAAATGGACAGAAGAATTACAGCTAAAGAAAATTATGAAAATTGTAAAATACAAATGCCTTCCCTACAGAAATGAAACCATCAGTAGATTATGCTACACCTTGTCTGGAAACAGCATGCATCAATTACTTAATATGTAATAGCTCTCTGATCCATTGAACACAATCACTCAATAATGTGCTAACTTTTCTAATATGACATAAAAATGCTGTTCAAGTTCAAAATTTCCCAAAAGACCAGTAAACTGCCTGTCCTGGTTTTACAAAAGTAGTGTTGTAAGAAGGCTGGTGCCCTATGCAGGTATGTCAGTGTTGCAGCATTGATGTGCTAAGCTCATTCCCATGCATCTGCCTGAGGTCAGGGCTGGAGGGAGGCAGGATGTTCCCAAGCTCTTGCCACTCCAAAGCTGTTGGCCTTCTTGAAACTACCTGGAGTGGCCTTTCAATACTTCAAAGAGTCTACAAAAAAGAGGGAAAGTGGCTTTTTACTTGGGCAAACAATGATAAGACAAGTAGGTTTAGATTAAAAGAGATTTAGATTAGATGTTAGGAAGCAATTCTTTACTCAGAGGGTGATGAGGCACTGTAACAGGGTACCCAGAGAAGCTGTGGATGTCCCATCCCTGGAAGTGTTCAAGGCCAGGTTAGATGCAGCCCAAACAACCTGTTATAGGGAAAGGTGTCCCTGCCCATCACAGGACAGTTGGAATTTGATGATCGTGAAGATGCCTTCCAACCCAAACAACTCTATAATTCTACAGTTCTATGATCTTGACATATTTCTTCTGTCACAATTGGCTGAAATTAAGCTCCATGTTCAGGAGCTACTGGGTGAAGAATGTGTCATGGTATGGCTTGTCAAAAGGACAACATACAGACAACCTGGGGGTATAAACTTTGTGTTCTTAGGAAATAAAGCTGAAAATACACTAAAAATATTTGGGGCTAACCGTTTTATAACAGATGGTTGTCTGGACCTCTTTTTTAGGACTTCAGATACAAAGTTTCTTTTAAACTAGGAAAAATTCATATGCAGAAGAACAGTACTTTTCTAACAACATGTATTTCAGTTTTTTAGAACATATGTCATATTTAGGCCAATTGAATTATGTCAGATCTAGGTAAATTGATGTTTAGTTCCCCAGCTTGGAAAGCTGCTGTGTTCCAGCAAGTTTCTACATATATGCAATAACTTCCATGGTTCCATGCTGCTCTGCCTGGTTAAAATGGCCACAGGTAAAAAGCAAACAAGGAGTTTGGGACC
The DNA here is from genome assembly GCA_013400855.1 of Buphagus erythrorhynchus. Taxonomy (NCBI): domain Eukaryota; kingdom Metazoa; phylum Chordata; class Aves; order Passeriformes; family Sturnidae; genus Buphagus; species Buphagus erythrorhynchus. The sequence continues at coordinate 22,535 of VZTT01031070.1, read as the reverse complement.
AGACAGGTAACCTGATTTTCATAGTTGCTACATATCCAGGCAGCTGTAGATGGTAGTTTTCCTGGGCCATTATTTTTGAAAAACAGTTCTCCTTGTCTAAAGCCTGCAGCCTGAGACAGTCGCTTTGGAAAAATCTTTGAAAATACTCACTTAGCTTTTTGCATCCATAGTATTTTGTTTCAGCTCTGTGCTATGTTTGCCCTCCAATTCATACTTTTTAAGAATTTCTTTCCTGTTTTAATTGGCTTATAGAAAGATTTTGGCAGACTATACTGAAAAAAAAAAAAAAAAAAGAAAACAAAAATTAAAGTTTTCCAGCACATTTATATTACCATTCCTGAACACTTGAAACACTATCAGCATATGGAGATTTATGTTTTCTTCTTCCACTTTAAAACACTGATTGTGTATCTTAAAACCATTACTTAGAGTGAAATTTTTTAAAATAATTTGAGTTTAGTGAAGTTTCCATAAAATTGAAGAGAATTCTACCCTTGGATTAAAAATTTAAAATTACAAACATATGAAGAGATTATACATTTTGTTATTGTTGTATTGTAACTGGGAAACCTGTAAAATACTGAAACTATATTCATTTCTTCATTCTAACAAATTTCTACCTTTGTCTCAGATTGTAGTTTGGTTTCATAAAAGTAATTTCATCCTCAGGTTCTTAATGAAGAATTAGTTTAGAGCTGGAGTTGTTTTAAACTAAATTCTTTGAAGATAAATAGACAGACTAATTTACAATTGCTAATTTGTGCTAAGACTGAAAATTCTTGAGTTCTTGGTACCTGTTTTAGGTACTTTTTTTGTTTTGAACAGCACTCTGTTCACTTTTTAAAGGCAATTAGTATTTTTTTTAAGAATTGTGTTAGTTTGTTTCTGATTGATATGGTTGAGGACTATTTCAGCTGTTGACGAGCTTCTTCCATTCCACAGACACAGTGGTTTTCCATGATGGTTTCCTTAAGCCCTCACACAGAAAAACGTGAGTTCTATGCTTGTAAATTCTGGCAGGATGCTGTGAACAGGCCCTCCACAAGCCTTCAGGAAGATGAATGGACAGAGCAGGTTGTCTGTGATGATCTTTCCTCCATTCAAGGCCAGAAACAGGAGCCAGATCCTTTTGTCATAACAGGCAGAGTCTTGTGAGAGTCACCAATAAAAGTGATCTCAGATGGGGCACAGGGGCATTACCTCCCACACTGATAAATCCAAGTTCTGCCCCTCTACTCTGCTCTGGTGAGACTCCACCTGCAGTGCTGCATCCAGCTCTGGGGTCCCCAACACAGGATATTGATCTGTTGGAACGAGTCCAGATGAGGAACTCCAAGTTAATCAGAGGGATGGAGCACCTCTCCTTTGAAAAATGCTGAGACAACTGGGATTGTTCAGCCTGGAAAAGAGAAGGCTTTGTTGTGACCTAATTGTGGCCTTCCAGTACCTGAAGGGAACTTAGAGGAAAGATGGGAGCAATACCATTTACAAGAGCATGGAGTGACAGAACGAGGGGAAATGGGTTCAGACCGAAAGAGAATAGGTTTAGATTAGACACTAGTAAAACATTCTTTACTGTGAGGGTGGTGAGGCACTGGGACAGATTTCCCAGGGAAGCTGTGAATGCCCCGATCCTCGAAGTGCTTATGGCCAAGTTGGATGGGGCTTTGAGCAACCTGTTCTAGTGGAAGGTGTCCCTGCCCACGGCAGGGGGACTGGAACTAGATGGCCTTTAGGGTTCCCTTCCACCCCGAACCATTCTATGATTCTATGGTAAGTTCCTCCAGACTTTGGGCAATCTGTAATGCACTTTGGTGAAATCATCTTTGGGGCCTTAGATAGCTTAAATTGCAATGAAGCTTTTGTGCCGGGACTGCCCGTCCTCCTGGCAACTGGGCGGGGTTTCTCCGTGATTTTGCAGCTTCAGGTCTCCACCAACGCAGTGGAAACAATTTCTCCGTGGCCTAGAAGCAGCAAAAGGTTGAAAAAAGGTTGAAAAATCGGTGAAATCGAGCGGCCACCAGACTGAGGACAGACACACGAACAGGTACACTCGCTCTAGAACGGCGTATTTCGAGCCATGTCCGCTGCAGGTGCACCCCCCGCCGGGATTCCCGGCGCTGCGGGAATCCCTCCTCCAGCGGGCAGCGCGCGTCACCCGGGCGGCCCGGCCGAGGCCCGGCCCCCTGGATCCGGGTATCGCCGCCCCCTGTGCCGCGGCGGGAGAGCTGCGGGCTCCTGGGCCGGACGTGCCGCTGCTNGGGCGGCTGCGGGGCGGGCGGGAGGTGAGCGCGGGGCTCCGGCAGCCCCTCGGCGCCGTGGGGCTGGGGGACGGGCGGGACGCCCCTCCGGGCTGCGCTCCGGCCTGACAGCTGGGTTTCCGCCTCTCTGCAGTGCCGGGAAATCCGATTATATGAGTTTCTCGCATTAAAACAAACAAATCCCAGGATGCCGGGAGGGTTAAGAGTGAAGGCTGCGGTCCTGCCCACGTGCCAGCGCCCCTCACACCCCCAAACCCACTTTTGTCTTGGTTTTGCTGCCTTGTATTGCAGAACCTACAAAAAGTGTAACTTTGTGTCAGCAGTTCTTCCTGCCTTACACTTTCATGATTTCAGAGCAAAGCAAGTCGCTTGCGTAGAGCAGGGGAAGACACCTTAAACTGTTATTGTTATCTCACAATTCCAGGAGCGTGCAGAAATGTCTCCCTTCGAAAATAAAGGACTAATACTGGGCATAATGGCAGGGACTGCTGGATTAAGCTTGGTACTGGTTTGGTACCGCAAGATCCGAAAGCCTGGTGCAGCTGTGCGTATACATGCGTTCCAGGATATAGGTAACACAATTAATTCTGTGGGCTTGCAAAATGAGGCTCCCAATGAGCAAGCAGCAGTAATGGTTTTACATGGAAGGCAACTGCAGATACTAGAAAAATTGAATGGCCTGCTACTAAGCGTGGACGAACTGAAGAGAGAGGTGGAATTTCTGAAAGAAGCTATTCCAAAACTTGAAGAGCTTGTTCGAAATGAGCTTCAAGGAAAGGGTGATGTTCAGAGAGTTAGCCCATCACACAGAGCAACAAGGCGAAGAAAAGCAGAGACGGCTTCTGGTGCAAGAGAAACTACCAGCTCTGAGGAGGCGGAAAGTGAAGGAGGGTGAGTTAATAATAATTTGTATATTCTACTGTACACATGCAGTGCAAGTTGCATCATTATCTATATGAAACTGTAAACAGGAGCCCTTTAAAGATTTTATATAGTTTTTATATTTCTGGGAAAAAAATACAAACGTTCAGATTAGCAGTTTTTAGATCAGAAAAGACTCTTGGTGACCATCTCTGAATCTGCACTGTGGCTGAAGTTGGCTTAATGCCAAGCATAATACAGATTTTTTTTTTTTTAAGAGTGTGTTTGGTAACACTGATGCAGTATTGCTACATAGCTATGCAATGAGAGGCAAAGTTCAGAATAATGGTGTAATTTTAAAAGTGCTTCTAGTGCAAAGTGTGTCTTTGACAGAGTTTGTTCAAAGTGTATGAATGCTCATGTGCTTTTGCTGATAATTGTTTTTAATCAGCCTCCCAGATAAGTTATTACAGTGTTCTGCCTAGAGGCATTGCATACTATGGCAGCTGCATCTGAGCAGAACCTCTGTACAAGTGGCAATATTTATGTATATGTGCTGTTGTATACACTTTCTGGTGGTTCAAAAGGTGACCATGAGGAATTTAGGGTACTGACTCAGTAAGGTAGAAAGTTCCTAGTTTTGACCACATCTTGTAGTCACGTTGTAGTTAATGGGATCTTTTATTCTCATGAGTTGAGGAAAACACTGGAGGATGATGTACCAGGAGTCCAGGAGAGGCACTGTATTTTTGTCTTGACATTAATCTCCTGTAATTACAACTTTGTTTTGGTATAATCAGATTAGATACTTACATGCAATTTACTAATACTATGTTTATAGCAACTGAGTTTTTTGAGCCGCTTCTTAGAGTCTTACATGTCTGTGTAGGCAGCATTATGTCTGTAAATTGCCCATCTTATGTCACATTTTCTCTTTAAAAGTATTTTAACTAACTGTAATATTCTGAAGACAGCTAACATGCTGCATATTAATGGAATTCTATATTTAAGAGTTTCTCCACATCCATTTTCAGTTCCTGTGAGCGGAATTTCTTTTTGTGTTACATCCCAGCCCACATGGTTCACAAGTCTTATATTATGATACCGTATTTTAAGACCTGTCAGTTCTATTATGAACCAATTCTTCATTTTAAGTATTCAGGATTGGCACAAGTGTTCAACGACATTCCTCCTTCATCTGGTGTGGAAACTTTTTGGTTCTCTTAGTTTCTTAGATTATTTCATCCATTGGTTGGTTTGCAGAGGCCTTCATGTTATGAATAAAATATTGAGAGATACAGATAAGCCTAAGGGACCAGTTTACGAATTACCGGGTCCACAGATGCAATGCAGGGGTTATTCCACACATAGGATTTGAGAAAATCTTGTTTTCCAATCAGGAATGATGTGTTGCTCTTTGAGAACAAGCCAAGGAAACTTGTGTGTTCAGGTTCTTCTGTGTGACGAAGAAGCTGATGTGGTGATCCAATACAAGTGATTATAGTGTGCAAGAGCACTGAGTGTGTCCTTAAGAGAGGCCTTCTCTGTCAAGTATTTGTGTACAGTCAGAAGCAAAGAAGATAATTCAAGGTTATAGTTAGCATTAGTCATTTGGCTACGTTCTTTCCCAATGCTATTTTTCAATCCCTTTTGAAAAGAGGTGGGCTTTTTTCCTATTAACACCTTGTACTTGATGTCCTTTTTTTTCATAACTTCTCTAAATTTGAGATAATTTGATTTCGTTATTTTTTCTTCCTCTTGCAAATAGGTTGTTAATCCTAATGTGTACAGTTGCAATATATATGACTTTTTCTGAGGTCTTCTGTAACTTTAATGGCTGTGGTGCATGGCCAGGAGGGTCAATAGCAACACTTGGGTTTTTTCCAGTTACTGTACATCACCACTTCATATGCTGTAGGCATTACACCATGTGCACTGTTTTATAGTCTTCTGTGAGTTCCACACACAACTGTGCATTCAGGTGCTTGTTTGTGCACTAGAGAAAAAAAAATTGCTCTTTGTTACTGATAAACATTTTTTCACCTTTATGTACTCCCATCTAAAGTACGTGCAATGTATTCACTGCCTCAGCAGTAATTTAATGATGTAGAAGATAGGATTTTGCTTGAGTTAAGCACTTCTGGTTTTAATTGACAAATGGGTAGATGCTGGGAATTGACAGATAAACTAATCCGAAGAGTTTTATGGATCTGTGCTGTATGACTAAATTGGTTTCAGGTTTGTAAACTTCTTCCGGAAAAGCTTTTAATACTACTGAGTTTTTTCATTAAATATTGGAAGCTGACACTCTCTGAGAAGGCCCTCACAGCTTTGATCTGCTCTGGGAATATTCTCAATGTCACTGTTGGTACTCAACACCTTGGGAAAACAAGCTTTCTGTTTTGCCTTTCAAAACTTATGTATTTCTGTAAGAGGAGAAATATCACATGGGTTTTAATAAGTGAGCTATATTTTTATATAATGACAGTCTGAATGGAAGGTGCACTGAATGGATGAGACATTAAACGGTAATGAGTCTGTTGTTTCTAGTCTGTGCTTTTCTGTATTCTATTTTTTTCTTTTTAGTTTGCTTCAATGCCTGTAACATCCTAGTGAAAACTTCAATGTTTAACATTTGAGAATGTGTAACAAGCAGTCATTCATTTACAAATAAAATAAATTGTGTCTAGATGATCACCTGGAATAGAGCATGTCACTGAATTCTCCTCTTTGTGATTTTCAAGCTGTTTCCTCCCTAATGTGGCAGTGATGAACCCTGGACATCAGTGTCATGTTTGGCACCCGTCTTCAGCTGGCCCAGCATTCGAGCTCTTCAAATTGCATTTGGCATCAGGCACCAGAAAGATTCACTGCAGTAAATTCTTTCCTGACAGATGTTCTATTTATAATTTTTCCTTGAAATAGTTTATAGTCAACAGGAAAAAAAATTTCCCTTGCCTACTTCTGAGTATCACTTCACTTAGAATTTTCTAACTTATTTTGCTGTTCATTTCTTTTAAATGCAACCTTCAGTTGGCTTAATAATTCAGTTTGCCAAACTTTCCCTTGAAAGCCACTTATCATTACTGATGAATATGCTGGATCATACAGTGCAAATTTGATCCAGATCAGTCTGTGACACACAATCGCCTTTCTGTGGAATTAGCCAGAGCAGATGAGAGGGTGTTTGTGTCAGCCTGTGGTTTTTTTCTAAGTTGGCAGAGAGACGACAGATGATATTTGATCTGTCTAAAAGCTGAAGTGTTGTGGACAAATGATGCCTGGTTAGGCCCAGTGTCTGCCAATTTACAGACACCCCAACACAGTTGGTTTTTGAACCACCCAAATGTGTTTATGCCACAGGAGTGTTTTATACCATGTTGCTTAGGGTTTGTTTTAATCTGGTACTAGGTGCTGGGATTTAGCGAACTGCTTAGCCATGGTGGGGTGAGTCTTTAGCACAGTTGCCATTTGTTCTTTGAACTTTGAACAGTCCACTGTGATACAACTGGATCCTGTTGGCTGATTATTGCTCCTCACATTGTTATCACTGTTTTTCTCTTTTATTTAAAATCTATTGGTAATAAAGGTGAAAACAAGTTGGCACTGACTCTAGACATTTTTTAAACGTTTTTCCATTTTCTCAAATATTGATCAATGCGTTTCTCACTTGTAAATACTCACTTTTCTGTTTATCTTCTGATAAAACCTCTTGCAGGAAAATACCAGGTAAAATTGCAGATATCTGTTGTATGGAATATTTGTAAAACAAGCCATAATGGCTGTTTCTTGTTGTCTTTTTATTTCTTTTTTGGAGTAGTGTTGTCAGTCCTTAAAGTTCTGGAGTTTTTAAACTGTGTTAAGAAGAATCTCCACTTCTGTTTGTGTCAGTACTGATTTTAGTGCTTTAGAATGCATAGATGTAGAAGACTGTTAGCTGCTTTGTTGAAGGCAGATATTGCTCAGCAAATAAATTGAAATTTATGATGTTCTATTCAACGTTTCAGAGGGTCTGTTGCATATTTAAATGCTTTGAGGGTTCATAATTCAGGTAAATGGAGGAGGTAGGAGAGAATTTGCCAGGACAGTGGAGATGGGAGAGAATGGTTAAGAAATGACCCTGCCCTCTCTGCTGTTTTGTAATTAGCTCCTAATGGCTTCACATGGTCTGTTAGATAGTGACCTACTTCACACTTTTTCTATGAGTCTCCCAAAAAATATATGACTTACCTGATGTCATGTGAATTTGATGTTTGGCCTCAATTTGGTGTTTTGTCATGACATTTGATACAGTGCTGCTAGAAATCTCTGCTGGGCTTGTTTGGACTGACAGCCCAACGGGCTTGAGTGTGAACCCAACCTTGCATTTGTCATCCAGCCATTATATTTTTGCTGGGAGAATAGCATTTTCTAATAAACATTTTTGTCTGTTGTCTAACACTGGAACAGTAGTGATCATAGAAATTTTAGCAAATGTTTATGCAGCAAAGGTAAAGAATACTGTCAACAGTATCAACACTGTCTTCCAAACATTGATTCCTCACTTTCATCTACCTGATTAGGTAGCATTTGATGCAGTGCCCAAATTTCTGTAACTAAGGGTATTGTCATTACTGCTTAGCTGTTGCTCTGTTAGATTATCTAGTGCCCTTATTTTAGGTTGGGAATTGCCCAGATCGTCAGCACATTTATCTTTTAACTAGGGGGAATGGAGAATTTAAACCATGTGAGGAAAGATACTTTCCAAACACACTTCACATCATAGGGTTTTGTATTGGAGCTGAAAGATTGTCCCACTCCCCAGGAACTCCCTTGTACATTTGATTAAGTTTGGGCTCTTACAAATGCAGCCATGATATATTTCTGTGCTCACTTCAAAATAACTATGAAAGAACAATATGCTATGTTTTTACACGTGCTTTAGAAAATGAAAATAAGTGTTCAGTGACTAAATATAGTCTCTGCAAGATACAGCATAGGATCTGTCATCAAATTCAGCATCAAGATTATATGAAACAGATCTGTAGAAACATATGAAGTTTTCCATCTCTGTTCTGCTCCATGATAATTTTCAGTTTGAACATGTACACGTGGTCTGTGTATGTATTGTTTTATCCAAATGTATTTTTGACTCCTCTTTCCTGTGTCACTGGGTTAATTTTGCAGCAAAACTGTCGTGCCACATCTAGCACTTCTGTAGCTTCATAAGCAGTTGTACTTGTTCATTTACAGGCTGTAAGTGTATCTGCTCTGATACATTGATCTGTTCTGAAATCAACATATTGAAAGCAGAATATTTGAAAGCCATGATTAATAACCTTCATTTTGACTGCTAGCATTCTGTCCTGATTATATTTCTGAAAAAAAAAAGTAGATTTTATATATTTTGACTGTCATGGCCTACTTTGAATATTCAGTTACTTAATGTATATAGTACCATTCCATGCTTTTTGTACTCATAGTAACTATTTAGAAAATCTCTGAACCTGGCAGCTGATAGGTTTACATTATTACTTCTCCCCAGAAAAGTATTTTCAAAAGTGGAAATACAGAAGATGAGGCTTCTCTGTCCATTTTTAGTGTATAGGCAAAAGGCTACTTTTTAAAAACAATGCCATCAGCTGCTCCTCTTTGAAATTGAAGTACCCTAATGTATTCTCAGCACTTTGGACAGTAAGGCCACCTGCTTATCTCTGTGTGATATTTATGCTTTTGCAAATATTTCTTTGCCCTTGACCGCCTTGTGCTGAGTACTTGTGCACTAAGCATCATGAATTAATGTAATCTCTTTTCCAGTTTCAGATACTCTGAACTTCAGAATGCTTGGAAGAAATAAGGAATTCATAACAATAGTGTTATTTTTATTGGCTTGTATTTAGATCTTAAAAGTGTTTAAGAAAATATTGTATAAATGATTGTTATAGCACTTACATTTTGGTTAGTAAGCTCATTCCTTTTTCAAAAAATAGGGACATTGAGGTAAAGAGTTGAAGAGGCCTATTCAGAGGGTTACGGAGCATGTCTTAAACTCAATGATTTCAAGTGTTCTGCATTTGAAACACAAGGCTACATGTGTTTCTAATATGGATCTGCCTTTTTTAATGGAGTATTGGGCAGCAGGACAGTATAGTTACTTACCTGTTATGTTTGGAATATGACTATGCTGTCCCTTTGAAGATAAAGGTTTTGTAATAATAACAATAAACTTGATATCATTAATAAAAAATCCTTTAAAGTTGGACAACTGAGATAAATTGTGCTCTGAATTTTTCGCTTTTTAATTTAACAACACCTTTTTTTTCTTTTTTAAGAAAAAATTGATTATTATTTTCTGTGATTTTAGTTACCTTACTGCTCATACTGACTCTGAAGGAGACTCTGAGGAAGAAAAGAGATGTATGAAATCACCTGATGCCATAGTGAAATCAGAAGAAGATGAAGACTTATTTAATTTTTTACAGCAGGTGGACAATTTGCATAAGGGTTCAGAGGATGATAAAAAAGAAGGCTTCAGACTGCTGCTTGAGAAAGATGACAAGGTATTACGGGTAATCTTATTGTAATGTTGCTATTAACTTATACTTTACACTGCTTTTGAGAACTAAATACAAGCTTTAAAATGCACATAGAAATGGATGATGAAATTTCAAGCATATTTTTAAAATACAGTCAAAAAGCAGTATTTCAAAGTTATGTCAATATTCACTTTGTGTGGGCATAGGAGTTCTGCTATTATATATCCCATTCTAATTCAGTAACTTTGAGGCTTTGTTTGACATAGGAATTCTTGCATAAAACAAAGAAAAATAATGGACTTTTTCCGATGTAAATTATACTTACTTCTGCTGGTTTTGGAATAGTCTATGTGAGAAAATCATGTAGAATTAAGTAGTAACCAGACCTACTGTTCTCAAACTAGAAGAATCTAGTGTGCTCATACCTTTCTAATATCCTTCATATGAATTTTTCCTTTGATTTTACTGGGCCCATATGTAACTCCAGATAAAATTTAAAGGTGGTTTGATGTGCAGTGCTCGGTTCAGTGTACCATTTTATTCTGGTTTGGCAAGAATTAGTTCTGATTGTATTTTCATCAAATACTGGAATACCAAGGAAGGTAAATAAGATATTGTGAGTGAGTATTGTGCTTATGGCTTCCCTAAAGAAAATACACATAACTTTGTTCAGGGATTTTTTGTGCTCTACTGGATTACCTTGAAAATGTTTATATTAAAAGAAGTTTAAACTGATTTATAAAATAAAACCTCTTTAGACAGTCTAGGGTGTTTCCAAAAGCTGTATTCTTTTTTGTTCATGGAAAATTGGTCAACTGATTCTCACATGAACTAAAAGCGGTATGTAGAAGGAAAGAAAATTAACAAAAAATTATGCCATCTTCTGATTACTTGCTTTCAGCATGTTATTAATTTTAAGCATTGTGTTTAAATCACATTCTGATCAGTTTAATTATGTAGCTGTCTTCTGCTTTCAGTACGAAAACCGTGTGGACTTTCTTTGGAGGCTTGCACGTGCTTATGGAGATCTGTTTGAGATGACTACTGATGCTGAGGAGAAGAGGAAATATGTAACTGATGGTAAGAGGAAAAACGTTTATGAAGAATGCTGAATGAATGTAGTGAAACATGCTCTGAACTTTGGTTAAGTTTTCCAAGCTAAGGAATTTGCAATCCGATAAATGGGAGCATTTGTACTGTAATGATAATATTTTGTGTAGTAAGCCACCACAGTTTACAACTTCAACTCATTCTTTCCTCAGTGAGCGATCTAAAATCAGTGGCAGAGAAGTATTTTGGGTCATAATTGGAGGCTGTTGTCTCTGCAGATTGCCTTAAAATCGTTTATTTTGTTGAGAAACAGATGGATAGAGAATGTGAAAACTCCCAGATGCTGTCAGCACAGTTTCCTAATTACATCTTTTGGCGAGCAAGAGGAATAAATAAATGCTGAGGCTGGGTCAAGGTTTGTTTTTCTGCTTTCCTGTGGTCAGGGAGCACTCCTGCATATCAGCAGCCTTTTTGTGGTGATGGTGGGGATGAAACTTTGTGAATCTGGAGGAACTGTTGACCAGAAACAGAAGTGGTGTGTGACAATTGATGTTGCTTCCAGACATCTCTCCCCATGTGTCCTGTTTGACAATTTAATCTCCATAAGGTTTTAATTTTCTTCATCATAGCACTTTTTTTGGGTTGCTTTTAAAAGCATTGCCCTTTCTTTTACTGTGTGTATGGATATTGGCTAGAGAAACAGTTTGTTTCCCTTTTTATTTTGGATCTTCTTTTTATTACATTAAACCCCACATTTCCTCTAAACTGTGTCACTCTCTTCCAGTCAAGGCACTGTTCTTAAAATAATCCTTTTTGCATTTATCTCATTTATCTTCTCTCTTTCTTTTGTTTCTCCATTGGCTTTTCCTTTTTTGCTGCACCAAATGAGGTATTGTAAGTATAACCCAAGTTTGGGTTATTTTGTCTCTTGTGACACCTCTCATTGACTTTTTGTTCTATTGACAGTGACAATGTCACCAACAATGCAGTTTCAGCTGTCCTTTGTCATCCTTAAAGGCAGTGTCATGCCTTCATGCTGTTGTAACATATTCCACAGACAACCTAAGTTTGTTCAAGGTCCTTCTTTTTTCCAATCCTTTTGTCATCTAATTGCTCCTGAAGACTTGCACTGTCTTAGCAACTTAATTGATACTATTTTTGCTTTAGTAGCAACTTGGCTTTGTATGTAAATCCTACAGTGCAGTGAGGATATGGCACAAAGTAAATGAAAACAGTAAATTCTGTTGTTGGGTCCTTTGCTTTTACCAGTGACTGGACTTGAAGCTGGCCAGGACTGTGGGGGACAATAACAAGAGGTTTTTTCAAATGTATTAATGGCAATAGGCAGTGTAAAAATAACATCAGCCCCTTACAGGATGAGGGTGGTTGCCTCACAAAGGGGACATGGACAAGGCAGAGATGTTTAATGTATTCTTTGCCTCTGTCTTCAATATGGATGATGGAGCAAGGCGTTATCAGTGCCCTGAGCTGTAGGACCATGGCTGCAAGAATGATCAATTCCCAGTCAACCTGGAAATTGTGTAGGATCTGCTGCTCCAGCTGGATTCCTAAAAATCTATGGGATTCACCCAACAATCCTCAAAAGAACTAGTTGTTGTCATCTCAAAACCTCTCCTGATGATTTTTGAGCAGTCTTGGGAATCTGGATAGGTCCAGCTGACTGCAAGCTATCTGACATTATCCTGATTTTCAAAAAGGGCAAGAAGGAGGACCCTGGCAACTATAGGTCTGTCAGTCTCACTTCAGTGTCTGGTAAAGTTATGGAGAAGATTGTTCTGGGAGGTATAGAAAAACATCTGGAGGACAACGTAGTCATTGGTCACAGCCAGCATGGCTTCATGAGAGGAAAGTCCTGCTTATCAAACCTGATTTCCTTCTCTGACAAAGTACCCCACCTGGCTGATCAAGGGAAGCCAATAGATGTAATATTTTTGGATATCACTAAAGCTTTGGATACTGTCTTTCACAGGATCCTTCTGGACAAAATGTCCAGCACACAGCTGGATAAACACATCATGGGATGGGTGAGCACCTGGCTCATGGGTCAGACACAAAGGGTTACATGAATGAGGTGACATCAGACTGGGGACCTGTCACTAGTGGGGTTCCACAGGGCTCCATGCTCAGCTCTGTGCTCTCCAAGATCTTCATAAATGACTTGGACACAGGACTGGAAGGGATACAGAGCAAGTTCACAGAGGATACAAAACTGGGAGGAGCTGTTGAGTCCCTTGAAGACAGGGAGGCCCTGCAGAGAGACCTCAAGAAATCAGAGAGCTGGGCAATCACCAACTGTATGAAATTCAACAAGGGAAAGAGTCAGATTCTGTACCTGGGATGGGACAACCCTGAATATATGGACAGGATGGGGAATGGGATGCTGGGAAGCAGCGCCATGGATCCTAGTCAATGGCAAGTTGAATATGAGCCAGCAGTGCCCTGGCAGCCAGGAGGGCCAACCCTGTCCTGGGGGACATCAGGCGCAGCATCACAGCTGGGCAAGGGAGGGGATTGTCCTGCTCTGCTCTGAGCTGGGGCAGCCTCACCTCCAGTGCTGGGTGCAGTTTTTGGTGCCACAATGTAAAAAAGACATTAAGCTATTGGACAGCATCCAAAGGAGAACCACAAGGATGGTGAAGGGCCTTGGGAAGCCGTATGAGGAGCACTTGGTCTGTTCGGCCTGGAGGAGACTGAGGGGAAACCTCACTGCAGTTACAACTTCCTCATGAGGTGAAGAGGAGGGGCAGGCACTGATCTCTGCTCTGCGGTGACCCGTGACAGGACCTGAGGGAATGGACTGAAGTTGTGTCAGGGGAGGTTTAGGTTGGATATGAGGAAAAGGTTCTTCACCAGAGTATGGTTGGGCACTGGAACAGCTCCCCGGGGAAGTGGTCACAGCACCAGCCTGACAGAGTTCAAGAAGCATTCACACAATGCTGTCAGGCACATGGTGTGACTCTTGGGGGTGGTCCTGTGCAGGCCAGGAGTTGGATTCAATGATCCTTGTAGGTCCTTTCCAACTCAGCATATTCTGTGATTCTGTGACTGCTTGTAACCTCAGCTGATGAACGATAATGGCATAGCAAAAGACAGGGAGAGATAAAGAATGATGGAATGGAAGTGGGTCTTAGGTGTTGAGTAACCAGCCTGGTTTGGCTCATTCTCATGAAGTGGGGGTGGCAGCAGCCTTTTTCATCTCAGTTTTTGGAAGTGCTGCAGAGGGCTTGAGACTGCAGGAGAGCTGGCGGTAGTTTCATGGTTATTTTTCATTCCGCTGGGTTGGAGGACTGTGTATGCTATTCTTTGTTTCTGTGAAGTTAACTTACAATACAGAAATGTCAGTGCAGCTTAATTGGTTGCAGCTGAGACTCTGCAAACAGCAAGCATCTGATCTGAACTTCTTACTGGGAGCATGGGTTTGATCAAATCACCTACTGTCATCTTTATTCGGTTAAAAGTGGAACTTAAGGGAAGGCTTTGTGCTAGAAAGGAACTTCAACTAGTTTATTCCTGTACTCAAGGCAGGAAACAGCTTTTCTGGTTCTTCTGACAGGTGCTTGTCTGACCTGCTTTTAGGGCTCTTCAGTCTTACAGACATGATGGCCTCATTGGCAGTCCAGTCCAATCCTATCCTGATTTAACTGCATCTGAATTGTATTTCAAAGGAAAATACTAAAATTGCATATGTAGTTTATATATACTTATATGAAAGTGTATGACTATGTAAATTAAGTAAAGCCAGGATGTTACATTGTTTATCTAAATGTTTCTAAGAACAGGGAGCAATTTCTTTGCTGCTACAGTAAATCAGATTGCTTTGTTCTTGGGAGTCATCTAAAACCTGGAAGAGTACGATAAATCCTTTCATATATATCCATTTACAGGAAAGCTTAAAGCTGAAAAGGCTGTTCAGCTGGATGCTGGGAGTGCTGAGAGTCACCAGTGGTAAGTTTAAAAAAGTTTTTACAAACTTGTGTACATTTATTAAGTTAAAAAAATAAAAAAACCCAGTCTGACATCAGTTTCATAAATTAGTCATTAGTATTTTTTCATAGTTTTATGAAACTCAATTATCACTAGTTGCTGGTAAAAATTACTTTGAAATATTCTGTGAAGCATTTACTATAGCATGTGAAACAACTCAATAACCATACTTCAGTAAGTACCAAGAAATGTAGGCAAGAGTATTTGCTTAAGCCACTATTTTGTTGCTCAGAGAAGCCATAGTTTTCCATTTACCTTCCCTTTCAACAATTCACGAAGTAAAGTCATTTGATCTTGAATTTTGTCCTTTCCTTTTCTTGTAATAGTCTAAATTGTAATAATTAAAAATAGACATAGAGGACTATGGAAATTTGAATTAACTTCTCAATTTTTGTTTTATCATATAGTTTTTCTCCAGTTGTGACACTTAGTTTAGTTTTGTAGACCTTGCCAGAACTAACAAACTCTGCAAATGTAAATATTTTTTTATCAAATAAAGGTAAAATGTAAAAGATAATTTTATCAAAGGTAAAGGATAATTCTGCTGCATTCTAGCTGATAGTTCCTCACCTTAGTATTTTATTAGTAAATTTTACTGAGCTCCTGATTTCTTTTCTAATATTATTAGCTTTTCCTTTCCATTTTGGTTTCTACATTCTTCATTAATTTTTTCTTTGCACTTGTGGGATGGGATTTCACTAAACTTCTGCATATCTGAAACAAATACTCTTACCCTAGGCTCCTTTCACAATCTCAAAAGCAGCCACTTCTGGGGTGCAGTTCACTGGAGTCAATTTTGTCCATTTAGTCTTGCATGAGGTTGAGATGAGTTTCTCCTGGGGCTCAGTTGACAACATCTCCATTGCCAACAAAGGGAGCACATGTCAACTATCTCAGGTTTAGATACTTGATTAGACACAGACATTGTCATTTAATTAGGTAATTCTCTGTCTTGCTTTCTCTCTGAAAGCAGTTTCTGCTCTTTACTTGGCCACAGTCATGGCCACTTCCTCAGAGTAATGCTGGTGTACCCCTCTCAGCTAGAACTTTGTGTATAAACAACCACAAAATCACATTCAAGTAAGAATCCTGCCCCTCTCTTCCTCCTCAACCACAAGACTGACAAAATATCCTAGTATAAATACAGCTTCACTGGCAGAAACTATGCTGATAAACCCTTACATATTGTTCAGGGAGATGTAGGTGGTCTGCTGGACATCACATGTGAGATCCTGTCCTGGCAGGCACATCTAGCAGGGGAAGAATTATGAGTGTAAGGAGATGTGTTCCAGGGGTTAGCTCAGAAAGCTGAATTGAGAGGTTTAAGAGGAAAATCTTAGATTTTTTTAAAGCTACTGCTTCTTATAACAGGCAATAGATTACTGTATGGTTTGCAGTTTTCATCCTTCATGTATCTGGGTTGCAAGTGAACATGAGGTTTTTATCAGGTATTGTTCAACTGGTGTCTTTCTAGAGGTATAGATGGACATTATAGATTAAAATGGTTCACTACAATTTTTTTTCCTGAATATATTATCTACTTGTCTTTATTTTCTGACATCTTTCTGACTTGCTGCATGATTTTTAAAGTGTGGTGTAAGTGTAAGGGTTGTGCCAATCTAACCGAGGCTCTAAATACTGGGCAGAATGGACTCCCATGAGGGACATTGGCATATTTTTGTTTAGCATAACAATAGTTGTTCAATATGTGGTCCCAGTAGATATTTTTCTGCTGTGCTGCTACTTAACCAGTTGGACTTGCTTTGTAACTTTTTTTAAACTTGTTTTATTCTATTTTATTCTTTGTAAGGTATTCTACACACATTTAGTTGATTTCATGTTTTTCCGACCATTTCTCAGATTTGAAGCCATTTAGGTTTGTAAATGCATCCCCTCACGGATTAGTATGTTATTTCAAAAGTGTTTTTTGTTGTATGAGTTTTTTTTTAAATCATGGACTTAATTGATGAAATTACTGGAAGATAATGGACCCAGCACTAAACTTTGTGTGACACCCATAGCGATGCTCAGGTTCACATGAACCTGGTTCTGCTACCATCTCTATAGGTGATTTAATCTAAACAATATTTCCATGGTTAGATTTCTGAGGAACATCAGGTAGGGCAAAGTCAAAAGCCACATAAGCAAGGTATATCTCATTTGCTGCATTCCTCTTACCCAGGCTTTTTTACCTTGCCCGAATTCTTTATTTATACTCTCTTTTCACAAAAAAACTTGTGCTAACTGTTTTGTATGCTTATGCACTTCCAGAATAATTTATCCTGGAATGTTTTCAGGTTAGGCTGGTTTGCCTGTAACACTTCTCCTTCTCCCTAATAGCAGCTATGTTTGCCTTTTTGCTTGCTGTTGGGGCTTTCTGCATTACCCAAAAGACTTCTGTAGTCCGCTGTGTGTCAGATCTATATTATTTGAGTCTGGCATAATGCAGTTTTCCAGTTTATTTAAACATTATTTCAAATATTAACCCTCTTGAACAGGAAATAAGACTTAAGGGAATCATCCCTGTAAAAACTGTGCTCTCAAAGTTGTACACAAAGAGTTTTACCTGAGGTTATAAATAGACAAGACTGTGTATAAACAGATAACAGTGCAATACAATTAAATCATGAATAAATAATATGTAAAAGTAATATGAAATCCATAGATAATAGGAATATTTATAAGAGAGAAAACAACTGAAAAGAAAACAATAGAACAAATATTTATACAAAAAGATGCTAGGATCATTAGTGGGTGGTCAAGATCAGAGCTGAGGGGCAGCACCCAGCTCCAGATGGACACCTGGATGTTCTGCCTCTTTCAGATATGTCTGCATGTGAGCAAGGGCCTGATCCTGCACTTATGGAGGATAGAGAGTTGCAAGGCAGCATGTGCCATTTGATCTGCCATTTGATGTTTGCATGGCATGACAGATATCACAAAGGACCTTTGTGGTCTCTACACTTCCAGGCCATCATCTAGAAGTGGTGAGAAACCCTAGGACATCTACAGTGACATTAGACACCTGTGTCCAGGCAGGGATCCTGTGAATTTAACAGAGTCTCTGCTGGCTGTAATTGGAGATTAGATACATGAATGAGAAGCTCACCGTGGGTGCAAGCTCAGTGTGAAAGCAATGCTGTCTCAGACCAAAATCCTTCCTTTTCATCTCACTGCCAACATAAAATTTTTTAAAGCTGTACAAGGTAAATAATCTTAGACTATGTAAGATGAGCCCATCTGTTTGTTGCACGGAGGGCTATGTCAGTGTGTATCAGGTATTGATGACCAAGCTGGTTTTCTGATCTTGACTGAAGAAAGTTTTTGTTGATTTCTTACAAATTTCTGAGGGGTTTTGATATTTCCAATCAGCACAAATGAGGTTTTCACTCATGTTTGGTATAGCTGCTATCTATGTTGACCACTCATACATTATTTCTAGTGTTCTTTAAACTGTTTAATGTATTATGGCTTACTAAATGAGTGAGGATTAAATGATAGCCAATTCTTTTCCTGGTCCTTTACCTTGCTCTCTACTTACAGTTAACCCTTGTGAAGCAGGGGGGTAATAAGTGAGGAAGAAATTGAATTCAGCCTCGTTGGTTTCATCTTTTGCCATTATTTCGTCATTGCTAATTGTTCTGCACTTTCATTTCTGTTTTTTTCCTTCTGGTGTATTTATAGAACCTCTTCTTATTGTCTTAACAATATCCCTAGCTTAAGTGTGTACTCTTCTTTTGGGTTTTAAGTTAATTGAGAATTCCTCACTGGAGCTGAATTAATCTTTAAAAATTATTCCCAGCTATGACTCAAGGGTCATTCACAGTTGTGCTGTTGAATATTGTCTCTTACAAAATCTTCTATGGAACTTTTTCTAACATGACATTTCTTAACGATTTCATTTTTTCCATTAAAAATGGAAAAAATTTTCAATTGAAAATATTCAGTGTGCCTGTTATGTAGTGGTTAGGTCTATGGACCCGTTTGGAAGTTTATTTTGGAAGCTTATCCCTGCTGCTTGAAAGCTCCATTTACCAAATAAGCAACACCTTGACTCATATAGTTGTCCTAGTGTAGTCAGAGTTGTATAAGCAGAAACATCCCTTTTCCAGAGCAGGTATTTTTCTATTTTGTGAAACTGCTATAAGGTGTCTGCAAGGTGTCACATTTTTTGTGTCCACCAGTGGAATTTAGTGGAATGGTTCCATGAGCAAACTTGCTAATATAGGCTTAGAGTTCAGCTGTCTTGCCTTACTTTTGATATTTACTTCAGTTAAGAGCAAAAAAGTCATATATCTTCTTAGTGTATCACCTATATTTTTCCGTAAAATTGTATGATAAAGTGCATCAACACTCCAACTGTTCAACTTACTGATTAGAATACTAACAAGTAACCAGTATTCAGCTTCAAATTAAATTTGAGGAAACATGCAGAACAAAGAAAGCAAAAGATCTTGAAGTAGTCAGTTGGTTTTGGTAATGATTTGCAGCTGCAAATAATTTTCATATCTGAATCCAGGTTTTTGAGAACATGTGATCATACTTAATCTCGTAGTTGCCAATGAGATCAAAAACCTTCAGACTTTTCGAATGTTGACCTCTAAATAACTGAAGTAAATGGCAACACTGGTAAGGAAAAGCAAAGCTTTATTATTTGTATGAACACCCTAAAGAAAGACAGAGTAAATATTCTAAGTGATTTGTGGGTTTGTTCAGCCAGTGTCAATTTTTCAAGTTGTGGAGGAACTCACATGCAAAAGTTATCATCAGCCATTGCAGGTCCTTTTGTTTTTTCCAAGCCTCAAACAAATTCATTTCGTGGGTCAGTGATTCCCAAAGGACAGCTGTGAGTCCTCACAGCTCATCTTAGATCATGGAGCATCTTTATCACCCAGATTTTAATTAGAAGTGCTATATTAACATTTTGGTGCTACAGTTGCTTTATGGTCATGCTGCTTTACAACTTTACAGTTACAGGAAACAAAATATAGATGCATATGAACAGTACTTTTATTTAAAACTAAACAATCACTTCTAAATTCTTTCGTAAAACCAGTGAATTTTTATATTTGTGGGAGGTTTGTTGCTGGTTTTTCTTTAAGAATTTGGGGAAGAGGTCTGGAAGATTTCTCTGCTGTTGCGCAGATCCCCACACTTGGTTTTTTGTTGAGGAGAACTTGTTACCGGCTTTGCAAAGATCAAAAAGTTTACTGTTATGGCAAGTTTTCAGGACATTTACTTAAAAAGATCATTCTTTGCATTGAGCTTTGGTTTGTTTGCCACAAACAAACTTGGTGCTGCTCTTGAGTTTGTGTTATTCTCTAGAACTCACCTGTTGGTGAGAGTCATACAGCACATCTCATTTAGGCACAAGTGAAGTTAGCAAGTGAAAACCCAGTAGCTTGAAGTGAAGACTCCTCCTGAACACACCTCCCTCCAAGAGTTTTCTCTGTCATGTGTGTGAGTGTTAATTAGAAATGCAGATATTTTCACAAGCCCTGGGTTTTCCATGGAAGTGAATTCCAGAGCTGAGGGACAGTCCCTCACTGGCAACACTAGGCAACACTACAGATGAGGTACAGGTTGGTTCCATAGAGGACATGAATAATCATTGTCATTTGGGTATTTTGGTGATTTTACACAAAATTCCCACAAAAAAAGTGAACATTCTGTCTCAGTAATAGAATTCTAACCAAAAATTTGTCAGATTTGTAAGGTGTAATGGCATAAAAATATTTCTCCAGTGAAACAAAACTCTTCAAGATTTTGAAATATGTTATAGGATATGGTCACACTGCCAAGAACCTTTAAACTTAAATCTTCACCTGTTTCTAACTAAATGCTTGTTACCTCCTGCCCTTAATTATCCCTTATTTAAACTTAGATGAGGCAGATAACTTTCAAGTAACAAGCATCTGTTTCTATCATGCAGTCGGATTTTTCAGGAATTGATACTTCGTGCAGAAATACAAAGTTTCACCCTA
>VZTT01031067.1:8506-37372 GCA_013400855.1 Buphagus erythrorhynchus | reverse complement strand
TGGCCTCATAATATTTCTTTTTGTTTCAGGCTAATCCTTCATTTTCCATATCAGGGCTAACAAATTGATCACAGATGTCTCTTTCTTCTTCTGCCCTCCACATCCAGGAACTTCGGTTTCCTTACACTTACACAGACTTGAACAAGGTATTTTGTCTCTTCATTATTACTTCATCTCACTTATCTACAATGATGAGAAGAGACTGAAGCAATCTCAGGAATGTTAGTGCTTACCTTGAAGAACTTGAAAGGTGGAAATTTCATAAGATCAGAAAGGGGCAAGCACAGTATCTATGTATAAAATGGGGCAAGAGGCATGAAAAAGAGCTGAGAAATTACAGTTGACATCAACTAGTTTGGTTCAAATTCCTGGAAAACACTGAAAGAGATGAACTTCTTAGCATCTAGATGAATAACAGCCAGCTAAGACATGCCAAGAAGTCAGCTGAGCCCATCAGAGGAGAAGAAAGAAGTGTCATCTATCACCACATGCTGACTTGGATTTGCAACAAGATCCCACAGGGTATTTTCATAAGTGTACTTTGGAAACACTGATTACACAAGATTTCTATTAGTTAACTGCATAACTTGTTGTTAAAAAAACAAATGCTGCATTGCTTCAATGGATCACCATCAAACTGGAATGGCATAGTGGCTGAAGTGGCATTAAAAGCTGCCTTGGAGCATTGACATTTTAAATGTGCTCTTTTCTGTTGTTAATGCTGTTCAGCTGAAGCATTATGCTAGCCCAGGGCTAATCTCAGCTGGATAATGTCAAGACTACAGAGAATGGAGGGCTTAAAAAAATAGAAGGATCAGTGTAAAAGAGAGAACTGCAGAGATATGATCATTTTTGAAAAAGATGAAAAGTGATTATAGAAACAGGAGGCCAATTGAGGAGTCACGGTCTTAAAAACTTCAGTCTTTGACTGAAGACACTGAACTGAAACATAAAAATGTTGGCAGTGAAGAAAAGCGTTTAGCTAGACTCTCTGGACAGGTTGTCAAAATGTTAATTTTTTTTCCCATAGAGATTAAGAATAGCCTGAATGCATATTTGTCAGGGATAACATAGTGTGTAGTTGAGCTGCCCTTGGGGCATTGATTTTGATGTCGAAGCTGTGACAGTGACACTTTCCTCCCTCACTGCTTATTGTAGGCACCTAGTGCTGAACTGCATGGGGTGGAGAGCACCTCAGCAGGGCAATGAAGCATTCTGCATCCAATGAAGCATTCTGCATTCAGTGATGCATTCTGCATCCAATGATGCATTCTGCATCCAGTGGAGCATTCTGCATCCAATGGAGCATTCTGCATCCAGTGATGCATTCTGCATCCAATGAAGCATTCTGCATCCAATGGAGCATTCTGCATCCAGTGATGCATTCTGCATCCAATGAAGCATTCTGCATTCAGTGATGCATTCTGCATCCAATGGAGCATTCTGCATCCAGTGGAGCATTCTGCATCCAATGGAGCATTCTGCATCCAGTGAAGCATTCTGCATCCAATGATGCATTCTGCATCCAGAGCTGATTCAGGCTCATTTGCCTCAGCTTTGCTCTATTGCTGACTTGCCCACAGTGAATACACTTCACATTGTGTCCTCTGGTGAAGTGTCACAAATTTCCCAACTGCTGTGACACACCAGCCTGCAGACTGCGTGTCACATTCACCTTAAGAACTGCTCCTTTCAAAGAGGTGATAAAATATTTTGCATAGAAAGAGGGAGGTTAGCACTGTGTCTGTCCAGTATTGCATCTGCCAGTGCAAGCCAATTCACAAACATACAAACATCCCCTGGAAGCCCCACAGCAATCTTTCTCCATTATCTTGTGAAGGAAAAGTCTGTCCCACCTTCAGTCATTTGGTCACATGTTCCCAAAAGAGGAAAGTTACAGAACTGACCTGAAAATAGCCATGTCTTTTTTTTTTTTTTTGGTGTGCAGAGAAAAGCCACCTCATTTTTAGAAACCATTAGAGTTCATTGGTTTTTTCATACCTTAGAGCAATGTGTTTCACATGCTAATTATGAGTTGTGTAAATAATGTTCTAAACATTCCCTTTCTTCATTTAAGATCCACTGGTTTTTACATTGTCAGGATTAAAAGGTACCCAAGGCTTTGCTTTACTTCATTGTTCAGTGCTTTGTATTTCTCAATAATATCATGTCTTATGTTATCATATTCCTCCAAATTACATAATATCAGACTTTCCAGTCTCTTTTCATGCTGATACCATAGTTTGAATGAATTTCTGAAACTAATTCAGTTTCTTCTGTATGCTTTTGTGATATAAATGAAAGAGAATTGAAACATCATCCTGTAGAGAAAATGCACTATAAGTCAATTGGTGACAACGATTTTTAGTATTTCCTGATTGATTTTTTATTAATGCCATTTTTGTTTGTTAGTTCAGCATTTGCTCAGCTTAGCCCACAAGACAGTGTTTGTTCATCCTGTACAAAGGATTTATGTCAGAAGATATAAAATAACAAGCCTGGACAAGATGTTTAGCTGTGTGGATGGATAAAATGGGTGTATTGGAAATCGTGTGAAGAGAAGTTGCACAACAAGCTGATGTGTGAATTCCATAATGTTAAAGGAGAGGATTGGAGTGTATCAAATGTACTGGCACAGGATTTGTAAATAGGGTGCTCAGGGAGCTGGTAATCACAAGGAAAATCCTGCAATAGCTGGAAAGGCAAAGGAAACAATGGTTTGAGAAGGAAGAAAATATTGTTATTAGAGAAATGCTAAACAATTGTGAAAGACTAAGGAACAGAATTAAGGAGATCAGGAATTGGGATGGAGCACAGCTGAAAGTGGAGAGGAAGATGAAAAGTTGATACATTTCAGATAAAAGAGAAATAGAGAAATTAAAGATAGAAAGTTAATCTATGGGGAAGAAGAAAACCAGACATTCTGGTATGTTATTAATGGAAAAAATATTCCCCTACAAGAGGAGAAA
The DNA here is from genome assembly GCA_013400855.1 of Buphagus erythrorhynchus. Classification (NCBI taxonomy): domain Eukaryota; kingdom Metazoa; phylum Chordata; class Aves; order Passeriformes; family Sturnidae; genus Buphagus; species Buphagus erythrorhynchus. The sequence continues at coordinate 34,403 of VZTT01031067.1, read as the reverse complement.
TGAAAATAATGAAGGAAACTAAAGGTGACCTAAAGATGAAGAAAATTGGACTAGAATGATGGTTTGGTATTTATTAGAGTGGAAGAAGAGTAAAACTGAGGAAGAGGAGAATGAAGTCTGAGGAAATGTCATCAGAAGGAGGGATTGGGGGAATGCCTGGCCTGAGGATGGTGGGGAGGGATGTGAGTATGAGAGAGAGAAAAAGGATCTGGCATAAAGGAAATGGAAGCTTTAAGAGAATCAAGGACCAAATCAAGGAAGAAAAGGGAGAGGATAGTAACAAAGTACAGAATCAGCATATATATAAATACTGTATTTCAATGACTTCACTGAAATTCAAGATGCTCTCTAAAATATTTAGAAACCTTGTGTAAGAAATCACAATGTGCCCATAACTTTTTCATGTTTTCTAGTTGTGTCTGCTGGTGTAATAAGTGACTGTTCCAGCCTTCTAACCTTGATTGTTGTGTGACCTTGGACTCTGTAATGGCACTACTGGAATAGCTGTGGAATTTTGGCAACGCTGAATCTGTGCTGAGAATTTAAGGCAAGACTTCACCTGGGACCAAGTGTTTGCATCCCTGTCAACAGAGCCTTTGACTCAAGGCTAAGCATTCACCTCTTTCAGCAGGAAATCAGGTAGCTCTACACGCTGAGGCTGTGCATAACTAGGAAGTTTTAGGAAAAGTTCCACAATTCTCCAGCTCCCTTGGCAGTGGAGTGCTGAGACTCTAACAATCTGCAAAGCAGGAAACTGCCAAGGACAGAGGCTGCTGGGGAGTCAGCAAATGCCATCGGGGTTTTTCTGTGTCAGAGTTTTGGAAAATCCCAATGGTTGTTCCTGGTGCCAAGCAGGGCACACCCTGCCCGGAGGGCAACTACTGTGGCAGAGGGAATACCTCTTCCAGAAGCAGTGGTTGCCATCCACAGCTTTGTCACACCAGTGGTCCCTTTTCTCCTGAGCATTCCTGCAGCTCTACTGTGCATCTGCATCCCTTTCCTTATTCTGTTTTCTCGCAGTAGGGGCAATCAGACAGGCACTTACAGATTTAGAAGGGCTGTAACAAGATATTAGGAGGTCACCATGTAGTACCATAGTGGATAATTGTGTCTAATGCTGACTCTGAAAGAGAATTCTTTGGAACATATAAGTGCCAAGAAACAGGTCCTGCCCACAATACACTGGACTACAAACACTGTGTCATGGTTTGGGGGAGGCTTTCTCCCCAGCCACTGGTATAGAATTAACCTGAACTACCCAAACCTGTTCTGCAGAACCCAGCACTGTACATTGGAGCTGCCTCTGTAGCTCATCTTTACTCACAGCCACACAACTTTGCTCGGCTTCAAATCAGACTGAAGACATTTCTGACTACCAGTGACCTGGCATCTTACTTAGCTATGAGCACAGCCTATGCTTGCTTCGAGTTCCTCCAGGAAGAAAGCATTTGGTCAGTGTGGAATGCATGACTATGGCTAAATTAGAGTATAATCCATTTAGGTCCCACACTAGACTCAATCTATTAGTCTGGAGTAAGAGTGAAAAAGATTTGGGGAGAGGCTGGAAGCATGACAATCAAAGGCACTTCCTTGAGGATTATTTCCAAGGCAAGAGATCAACCTATATTTTCATTTTAGAGAGTTAAGTGAGTCTCATTGCCTTGTTTGTTTCTTTTGGGCAAATGAAACTTCTCTAACAAGAAGGTGAGTGCTTCCCATTGTAAGAGAATGGTGGCAGCTCTCTTAGAACCATGAGACAGGTTCAACAGCAGAAGCTTACTATTTTGGACAGGATTACAGGATTTACTTTTGAAAGTCTGAAGCCACTTGCAACTGTGAAAGAGGGGAAGGGGCATAGGTAGGTCACATGTTATGGCTTTGATACTATCCATTTTGTGTCCCTGAAAACATAATAATTTCATAACAAGAATATCCATAACTCTATCAGCTTACCTTGAACACTTCTTTTAAACAATTTCCCCCCCTAAAATTTAGTATCTGTAGTAGTGATTCATTTTTTACAGCTGGGCAAACTGGCAAGATAGGTGCCATGATTTGGCACTGTATGTAGTGTGTCTTAGTCCCATCCCACTACATAACTGTCAGAGCTTTTGCCCTATAAAAATGTTTCCCTTTGTTTTTTTTTTTTTTTTAGCAAATAACTTTATAAAGGATACCGCAGTAGTTTATCCTTTGTATTTAGCAGTATAACCATTGGCATGACCAGTGGCTACACAGAAAGAACTGGTCACTGGTACCAGACACCTCACCATTTTTAAACTGCTGCTGTTGGTAATAACAATGACAACATTGACTATGGCAATTCTGCCTTTTTTCTTTCCATTCAATGTGAAATATTTTCTGAGAAGCCTTCTGAGAAATCTTCAGGGCTTTAAGCCTTGCAGTTTCTGTTCTGTATTTGAAATCAGGTTTCTAAGCCTCACAAATATGGGTAAACAGAAATACTAATTTTCCTCTCTCTCTCTCTGTTCAGGTTGCTCATATAGAGCAGTGCATGTGTCACTGTACACAAATGTTTAGGACATTTCCTGTAATTTTGTACTCAGGGCTAGTTTTGAGAAACCAACTTGTTTTAACAGTTATTTCTTTATGAACTATGAAATAAGAAGTTATTGGTGTAACAGCAGAAATTTTAAGTGTGCTAAGTCCCTTCCTTTGGGCAAAAGGGGAAAAAAGTATTGCCTCAAAAAGACAAGGCATTTCAAGCCTGCCATGTCCTCACTTCCCTAAATAGTTCTCTCTCCTTTGGCATTCTTCTGTAAGCACAAAATTTTAAGTTTTCTTGAAATTTTTAAACAATCAGCTGTGAGCAGCTACTGATGTAAAATGATCATAGCAAAGCTAAATGTGAGACTGCATAGAAGGGGAAGGTGGTTTTATTTTAAACAAAACTGATTTCAATCAGTCATTCTCCTGCAGATTTTATTCAGTCTTTCACACTTGTTTTTCATACCTGCATTTCAACAAGGACTAAAATGTGTATGTCTGGCTAGTCCAACCAGGATTACTTGTGGTGCAGCCGAGGACAAAGGATGCCAGTTTGGGAATCATCAGGTTTCCTGGGTTCTTTGTGCTGGGTGACCACATGCTGACTTTGGAATTGCCTTTTGTACCCTTCAGGGACCCAGGTCCGTGAGTCATTAAGCAACGTTATTGATTGGCTGCCTGTCCTTTTGTCTCCTGTTCTGTGAAAAGTCTGTCTTTAGTTTTATTTCTAGACAAGGGAAGTACAGTGTCTCAAACAGGTGACAAGTTATAGAGGATCCTGGGCTAAGGACTGTGCCTCTTGCAATGAAGTTACACATGGAGGGATTTCTGTGCTGGTTATTCTGACAGAGCAGCTCATTCCCAATGGAAGGTCACAGTGTGAACCAGCTCACTCACTTGTTAAAGCATGAATTGTACTTGGAGTTTCTTGGTGGCTTTTTAGTCATGAAACTCAGTGCTATGAATGCCTTTGGAAGGAGGACAGTGAGATGAAACCTCGGGACTGACTGTAAATACATTAGTGCTCTTTTGTATACTATTGCTCCATTGAGTGTTACCCAATAACAACAGTGCTGTACAAGCTTTTGTAAGAGGAGTTTCTGGGTTCATGGACCAGCAGCTTTATTTCAGAGGGTCTGTGCTGTTCTTTCAGCTACAGATGTGGTTGTGGTTGAATAATGGCCTACAGTTCCTGGAAGCTCATTAAATGTCATCCACATTGTAGGCAGTCAAAGACTGAGAGTGCTGGGGGTTAGGCATGTTTATATGAGGGTTTGAGAGAGAATATCCAATAGTAGAATAGCATTGAAACAGAATAAAAACAATATTTTATGGATGATGTTTCAGGTGAGTGTAAGATGATGATCCTACCTGTCTAATAGTGAAAGGTGCTGTATTTCATGTTTCCAAAATTGTAACCCTTTAGTGTATGATGGTGAGTGATGTATTAGGAAATTTCCTTTAAGGGAAACAAAAGAGGAAAAAAAACTTACCATCATGCTAAAGAAAAAAAGAAAAAGAAAAAAAAAAGCACATACATAACTTTAACAGCATCTCAATTAAAATAAAATGTAAAGCTTATCTGTTTGTTACAGGGATGCAGCCAATGAGAGCAAATGTTAAAAGACAACAGACAAAATATCTGGGAACATGTTTGACAGAACCCTGTATCAGGTGAATCTCCTACATAAGGAAGTGTTCCAACCTCCTCAACTCTGATAACTACTGAGGATAATTGCTCATTATTTCTGTCTCCCACTTGCACCCTGCCACTATTGTATCTTGTTTATCTTGGCTTTGCTTCAGATGATTCTGTTTGTAATCTTACCTGCATTTGCTAAACCAGAAAGATGCCATGCTTGTTTTTAGATTTTCATGGCTGGAGTCAAAGACACCAGACAAACAAAATCAAACTAAAGTCATCAAATCAAATAGATTTGATGGAAAGCTGCCTCCATCTCCAAACAAGAGAAACCAAATTTCTGCTGGTGATTAAGAGAGTGTCTCACTAACATGTACTGCCATGTCTGTATATTGTAACACAAGGTATGATACATACACATATATTTGTGTGTAATGAGGCATTATCCTTTAAAAGCTACAAGGCACCAAGTTATTATCCCAGGTAGATGGTTCTCAAGTGACCAAGGCAATGGAAGAGGAAGTGGGAGAACTGTCCAAATTATAAAGCTCAGAGATCAATTTCAGTAAGGCTCAATTAGTGCTACCCTAGGAATTGTAACTGGGGAAATGGGAAAACAGAGAGCTAGAAGAAAGATTAAAACTTTTTGTCAAATAAACATTGCTTTTCCCCAACTCCAATTTCAAGCAATTTTAGGGGAATTTAAATTTTCACAGCAGTGCAAGGTAACTTTGCCAGTATCAGCACATTGCAAGGAAAATTACTGGAAAGGATTGGAATAGAACTGGAACTTGGCCTTGCAGAGTCACAGCTTCACTGGGCTACCTGTGCCAGTGTCTCACCATCCTCTCAGTAAAGAATTTCTTCCTATTACCAAATCTAAACCTCTCTTTCACTTTAAAACCATCCTCCCTTGCCCTGTCACTACATGTTCTTACAAACAGTCTCTCTCCATCTTTCTTGTAGGCTCTCTTCAAGGTTTAGCCCTACAACATCAGGGAATGACCAGGCACTGCCACCAAGAACTACAGGCTCGTATCTGCAGACCTTCGCAAGCATCTCCCGAGGCACGAGCAGTCAGGAGAGCGTGAACAACCCCCCGGAGCTTTAAACTCCAACTCAAACCTTGCACCGGCGCCCAGGCTCATCCAGCCCTGCTCCAGAGCTCCAGCTGCCGGCACAGGCTGCCCAAAGCCCAGCTCAGGGCTGTCCCCAACCCCAACTGTTGGGTCAGAGCTGTCCCCGACCCCAAAGCCCGACTAGGAGCTGTCCCCGACCCCAAAGCCCGACTAGGAGCTGTCCCTGACCCCAAAGCCCGGCTCGGGGCTGTCCCCGATCCCAAAGCCCGGCTTGGGGTTGTCCCAGACCCCAAAGCCCGGCTCGGGGCTGCCCCCGATCCCTAAGCCCGGCTCGGGTCTGTCCCCGATCCCAAAGCCCGGCTCGGGGCTGTCCCAGACCCCAAAGCCCGGCTCGGGGCTGTCTCCGATCCCTAAGCCCGGCGCGGGGCTGTCCCCGATCCCTAAGCCCGGCTCTGAGCCCGGCTCGCGGTCCCCGCCCGGAGCCCCGGCCGCCCGCGCTGCGCTGCTGCCGCCTGTCGGGCTGAGCGCGGTACTGCAGGTGTCGCAGTCACAGAATCACAGAGCCACGGAATCACGGAATTGCAGAGTCACGGAATCACGGAATCACAGAATGAACCGGGTTGGAAACGACCTTTTGAGATCATCAAGTCCAACCCATGACCCAACACCTCCTCATCAACTGAACCACGGCACTGAGTGCCACATCCAGTCTTTTTGAAACACGTCCAGGGGTGGTGACTCCACCACCTCTCTGGGCAGACGATTCCATTACCCAATCATTCTTTCAGCCAAGATTTTTTTTCTAACATCTGCCCTAACCTTCCCTTGGCACAGTTCAAGACGGTGCCCTCTGGTTCTGTGAATTGTTGCCTGGGAGAAGAGCCCGTCCCCACCCGGTTACAGCTGCACCGTGTCCGGAGTCTGCGCTGCTCTGAGCAGGAGCATCGCACACTCGGCTGTGCCAGAGAGCGCCACAGCATCCCCCAAATGCTGCTTGAGAAGGACCTGACCAACCAGGGGTCCTGGCCCACTCCTTCACCCCAGTAACTGGCCACCCTGACCATTGAAAGCATTTAAATTCAGCGAGATGCATGGGGCTGTACTCCCAGCCCCCTGTTTTCTTCCCCTCTTCTTGACTCTTCTCAACTGCTTTTAATGTAAATTCCCTCATGGATTTCCAGGCAGAAACAATTAATGTAGTATTAACAGGAATAGAAGAAGAATCTGGCTCTTAGGCGTTGCTTCTCACGAAGAGGATACATGGAAACTTTGGGACAGTCTTTATTGGCCCTCATACTAGATTAATTCATATTTACAATGCTTTGCTTCATTTGAATGGAGCTTTCTGTGATTTATTTCTAATATATCTTCAGAAATGTAGCCCTGGCCTGCCAGCACAGACAGGAATTGAATTAAAATAGGCTGTGGCTTGGTTGCTGGCGTTTATTTACTGCTCTCATACTAAACAGCAGGTTATGTTGTTTTCAATGCTTAATAAACTCTCTTTTTGTTAAGAATGTGTGTGTGTGTGTGTGTGTGTGTGTGTGTGTGTGTTTGTATAAGGAGAGCCTTCCACTGTGCCTGTGCTGAGAAATCTCCCCAGTGCAGGTAGGAGGATGTGCAAGATACCAGTGCATGCTGTGCCCTGGAAACAGGAACCAGGAACAGTGCCCACCCTGTGCCTGACAGGTCTCAGGACCTGTGTCTCCAGCCAGGGTGGGGACAGTCCATCATGCAGAGACTCTGAAGAGCCCCAGAGCCAAAAATCACCACTGGAGAGGGGTACAGACTGTAGGACATAAAACTCCAGGGATCACTTGTTCAGGGTCTGTGTCCGCAGGCACCAGTCGGAGCTGTTCCCGTTGTTGTACCTCTCAATTATTAAATTATTTTTTCCCCTGAAATTGAATACCTGACACTACTGAAGGAAACCTAGGGCAAGAAATGTCTTCAACACCTGTGTGCATGCACAATTATAATAGTAAAATTTTCCTCTGGAAGTGCATGTAGAGATGGTGGGGTGCCCCATGTGTCACTGGGGGGACATAAGAGTCACTGAGGGGAATGGTTATTCTGCATAAATGAATATTGAGTAATATTTATTATGCTTTCTTTGTATTTTCTGAGGTATCGTGTTTGTAGCTGTGTGGCAACATATCACACTGATAGTGCTTGGATGTCAATACAGTAAGTCTCCTGAAATGGGATGAAACACTTAAAAAGAATTTAATCCATCATTGACCTTTATCGCTCCCAGAAATGTGATAAACCACAAAGTTTAGAAGGAAATTGAGAAGAGAATTGTAAATTAGCTCTTTTGGTTTTGGGTTACTGCAGGAAACACAGATACTCTGACTTAAGCTCTTAAGTCCTTTTGAAATTAACTTCTAAAACTCCAACACTGCCATTCATATACCACTTGAAAAATATTTTTTTTCAATTTTCTAATAAGCGAATACATTCAGTTCAGAAAATGTTATTCTGATTACATCAGCTCACTTGAATGTAAATAACATTTGGCTCCAAAAGCTCAGACAGACCTTCCTTATTTTTAGTGAGCTTTATAGGAAACTGAATTTCAATCTGACATATCAAAGCTCAAAGCTCAAAGAAATCCCGTGCTTTGTGCAAGAGTACTCATTCTGAATGTCAGTAGGTATTGACAAAACTTTGAAGATATCCAGTCATCATTTGTAATGAAATCAGAGGTGAATTTTGAGGGCTCATATGCCTGCCTGTTCTCTATGAAGTGTTACCATGAACACGTTGAGCTTTTTAAATTTATATTTATGCGTGTGTGGCTGCCTTGTGCATTCTAGTAAGAGGCCCAGTTTATTCCGGATTTTCTGTGTGCAGATGCACCATACAGGAACCTGTTTGCCTCTAGCCTGTGTATTTCTGCCACCTTGACTAAGATTTGCTACAATATTTGATATTATACTGTGACTTATATGGGCAAAACACATCCAGACTGAGAATCAGCAATGATTTCAAATGCTTGTTCTCATAGAACTAAATTTTTGCAGGAGGTATTTGATGTGGCTGGAGGAAGATCATGCCTTAGGAAGCTCCTCTTTCCCACCAAATCCTAGAACAGATATTTCATGGAGACCTCACTAAAAAGCGGCTTTCCGGGTGTTGTGCAATGTCCCAGAAATGAGCGCTAGGGGATGCTACACTCCTACACAATTTCACATCGGCGGGTTGGAAAATACCAATTTTGTGGCCTTATTCCTTATTCCTTTCCACACAAAAAATAGGGAGAAGAAACTTTTGGTCATTCCATGCAACAAGGTTATTTTATTGGTAAGTATGCAAGTGAGTAGAAATAGATAATTTTTAAAATTATTTACTAATTGTCTGTCCTATTAGATATAAATGTCCTTTTTAATGTGTGTATAAAGAGGTTTATTTTTAAATATCTATCATACAGAAATATCAAAGCCAAGACCATGATCCCAGTTCAATAAATGGCATGCAGAAGTAGGTGGAGAACATAAGATTTACTATACACAAATCTACAGAGATCTTTAGTCCAGGGCTCAAATTGTAGAAATTGCCCTTTGAGAACAATCACAGAACAATTTGTAGGTCTGAAATTTCTTACAGAGCAAAGCTGGTCATTCTGCACTAGAACTTGTTTTTCCTTTAAATAATTCACATTGTTTTCAAGTGCTTACAAAAACTGTACAAAATATGAGTATTTAGATGCTTGACAATTATGTAAACTTTCATAATCTTTTAAAATGAAAAACAAAATATAAAAACAGATGTAGGTAACATTTTTCAATTAAAAGAACGAGCTTGGAACAAGCAGGAATGACGAGCTTACGTTTTAAATAATTGCTATTTAGAAATTGCATTTGTTTTATAAAGGTTTGCAAATAGAAGCAATATTAAAGAGAATTTTTAATTTTTATACATGAGTTACCAGTTTTTTATATGCTAAATTATACAGGCAGCTGCATTTGAAGTTTCAGCTGAGAGCTCTACCTTAGGACATGCTGCTCTGTTCTTAAGACAGTGTAGCATTTGTTTGTCAAAGCCCCTTTGCTGGGTTTTGGGCCATCAGAAAAAAGGTCATTTGTTGGGTGTTATTTGAAATGCTGGTGGTATTCTGTACTATCTATCAAAGTGCAAGTTTTCCTGAACAAATGCATACATGTGTAAATAACTCCAAGTGTCTGTGCTCTTTCTGTGGTTGAAATGTTGCATACAGGCTCACTTTTGACTCCCCTCAACTGTGACATCCGTCCACTCTAATGTCACATGAGGATACTGTGGCCTTTAATAACAAAACTTGCAGACTAGTGACTTATTTTATGTACATAATTAACACACACTTGGATTTGATTGTTAAAGGCAAGTAGGTTAAATAGAGCATGATTTGTTTGCTCTTTCAGAATGGGTGAAAAGCCACTTTCTTTCATGTGGGTGTGCATTTCTTTACAGTAAGCAAAATGAAACAACTGTTGAAAACAACTTTACAGTGGCTTTAGCTCAGGAATATCCTCATTTTTGTCACCTGATAAGGGGAACTCAGTAAACACTGGCTGTAAGTCCAGCAGTGCAAGAAAAATAATAATCTGTAAAGGTGGTAGAACGAATACAACAGTTGATGTACATGCTAATTAATGTGAGCGATGTGTGCTAATTACAGGCAAGGCTTTCACCTGGCTTTGGAAGGCAAAGCCACAGCTGGAAAACGTATTGCTTCTTTACAGGGACATGATTCTATTTCGAAAGATTTTTTCATTCTTGAAGAGCCAAAAAGTCAGATCTACAGTGTCCTTAAGACATGAAGAAAACCAAGTTAATACCACAAATGAGATGAAAAGGTGGATGTAGTGCTTGATCATGTAGTTTCACAGAAACTTCTCTTGGTGGTAGTGATTGTTTCAATTACGTGGAGCTGCTCATGCCTGCTCCCAGTCCTGCCATGACAACAGCTCCTGCAGCAGTGTTGTGAACTGGTGTGAACTGGAGCCGTTCCTGGGTGAAGTCAACACAATAAATCTTTGATTCACTGTTCTCAGTGTCACAGTACAGACAGTTCTGCTAAAAGTGCAGCTGAGTGCTGTGGCTGGAAGGAAGGGCGAGATGCTTAAGCCAGTAAGTCTGACTGAAAAAGAAAAGAAACTTGTGGTGGAAAAAGAAAGGACTTTTTGCTGGTGAGAGGTAAACCACAAAGCTGAGATGAAATAGCAATTGGAATAGCACTTAGAGAGGAGAAAGGTGTGAATATGCAGACCCTTGAAGATGAAGCCAAACTGTGAATTTAGTGCGTGGAGGAATACGAAGGAGGTTAAAAGTGAAAGTGATATAGTCTGAATCTGCAGTGGGTTGTACAGGAAAAATTAATGTAATAATTTTATCTTTGTAATTCTGTCACTTGACATCTTTGGTATGAGCTTTAGCTTCTGGGACATGATCAGAATTAATTAAAAAAACCCAAACTAAAACAACAGTAATAACAAACCAAAACATGAAAGAAGTCATGTCATCTGATTATTGCTAACCAACTGATTCCTGACTATGAAAAAATCAAGAAAGAAATCATGGTAATAGGATTGGAGGTTAGCATTATGTAGTCCTGAATAATTCCTCCCTAACAGCAGTGACTTCCTTTTGTTTCCTTTAGAAGTACCCCATGCCAGAGTAAATGCTATATACAACATGCCTCACACTTGGCCATTAGAATCACTTGGTGAAGTACAAACTTCTTTCAAAGTTCTGTACTTAGGTCACATGCAGAGTATTTACATTTCCATGGCCACAGAGCTCACCTGTGCAGAGCTGGACTCATCACAGAGCAGGGCTGATAAATCCACTTGTTCACCTGCACAGTGGGTGTGCCTCAGGCTGACATGCACCATGTCTGCACGTGTCTCACAGCTTCTTCCTGGGTAACTACAAAAGGATTTGTCTGCATATAAAATATGAAAGCATTTGTATCTTTTAGGCCTTTAATACAGAACATTAAATTTAAATACATAATAATGAAAATTCCATTTTATACAGAATATCCAACAGCTCAGCTGTTTAATTGTGGAGAGACTGGTTCAAAGTGGGGGTGAAAGTGATGAAACAGGCTTATGCCTTAAGAAAACATAAGCTGCAGCACTTCTTTTAAAAAGCTACAGCTGTTAAAGGGCTCAAAGATGCTTTTTTTCCCTCCCAGGTATTTTTGGCATATGACTGGACATGAAAGAAGATTTCCTTTGGAAAGAAATGTACATGAAGCAATTGCACAGCACACTAAAAATGGCCATCAAGAGACTTTGGTAATGCAGCAGATATTCAGTGTGTGTTACAAACTGAACCAGGTTTTAATCTGCAGACAATGAGTGACCATTTTAATCCAGAACAAGTAATGTCAACCCAAAATACTGAAAGCTGCTCTTCAGAAGGACCAATGCATGCAAAGCCTTTTAAGCTCATGGGCAAACCAGGGGCCTGCTGTTCATAGATACCTTCTCCTGTAGCTTCTAATAATTTATGAAATTACCAGCCTTCTTTGACAGGTCACTAATTTTAGAATCTAGTCTACTTTTAGAAACTGAGGAACTGTTTTCATAGACATTTATTGTTGGATTTTGTACTGGACAGCAGTCTACTGGTCTTCAAGCAGTTACTGATACTTTGTCAGATTCACGATAGAGAGGAAAATGTTGAAGAGTTTTTTTTTTCCAAGACACTGAATGACAATGTTTTATGTTCTTACTCTAGAAATCAGGATTATCAGCCAATGACTTGCAAATCCTGGATTGAGCTACATGCTCTTAATGCATTTTCTTTTCCCTGTTTTCACCTATTTATTTATTATACATGAAAAATATGATACTTCCCCTTTTGTGTATCTGTTCAAAGTTCTTCATCTTTTGTCCATCACTCAATGTTCCTTCTCTGTCAGTGATGATTTACCCACTGTAGGGGTAAATATCAAGCCCTGCTTCTGTCATACAGGCAGACATTTTCCTTCCTGGTATTTGTTTAATTTGGAGGCTCTGGTATAAATTATGTAGTATAGTCCCTTATAGCTCTGTGATGCTTCCTGGAGATGCTACACAGTGGGCAGAGTTCTATGCAAACACCTGTATAATGGGTTGTACTTTTAACATTACTGTCTTTTAATTTCCTTCTGACTGAATTTGCTTTCCATCTTCCCTTTGGTTTCTCTGTTTAGTCTTTTCTTCCCCCTGCCTCACAGCCCTGTTTTCCCTTAATATCTCCAAAGAATTGAAAAGGACAAATACAAGCTAATCTGATCTCTGCCCTCTTTTCTGCCTTAACAAAGCTTTTAGCTTCCCCTCTCATGCTCTTTTTTTGTTTGTTTTCTTTACCTTTCCTTCCCTTCCCCCACAAAAACAAAAACAAAAACAAAACAAAACCAAAAACAAAACCAAAAACAAAACAAAAAAAAAATTACTACTCATATGTAAAAGAAATGGTCAAGCTGCAGCAGGACATGCAACCATAGTGACTTAAGACAAAAATCTGTATTTTCCAGATGTACCTGTGTGTTATACCAGGCTTGTACCTCCTGCTGCAAAAAAAGCATAGGGACAAGAGAATAAAGAGAAATACATTTTAAGCTTCCCCTTTGACACATGCTATACGTGTCTGATGTGTTTTCTACGGTTTTGTTCCTGCTAATGACTGCAGGTTTATAAATTTTTCTTTTGCATTTGGGCCACAGCTTCCTTGAATCAAGAGGAGAGGGGCCTTAGGCCTTTCCTAAGGCTGCTGTTCCTCTCTCTCCACTGCTCATTCTGTCTGATAGGCCCAAGTGTGTCAGCTTGGCAGCGTTCCCAGGCACCATCAGCATTACAACATTCCCGGAGTCGGGTCTGGGTTAGCACAAAGCATTGACAAATTCTGTGTATTTAGTTTTGTTCTCATGCTGTTCTTCAGAGGGATTAGGTTTTTTTCCCTCTTTTTAAAAAGAGAGTAATATTAGAGTAGAGCAGTCACACAATGAGCATAAATGTTAATGACTGACAATTCTCACATTTACTGCTTAGAGGAATCAAAATTTGGATGTTTATGTGTCGGGGGTGATATCTCTGAGCAACATAGGCCTTTAGGTGTTCAATTAAAAAGAAATCTATCTTGAATGGTTTGAACTGTTGAAACTGATGCAAGTATTCACTGAATGTCATGAATTTCCAGTGTGTTCCTGCTGCTGTCGTGGGCTGTATGATTCCCTTTATAGCAGCACTCTCCTCAGTTTCTGCTACATTCCTAAAACAGAACAAATGGTCAGTGTATCCGTGAGCCTTCCTGCTCCCTGTCCTGAAAAACGCTGCCAAATCTAAAAAGAGAAAATGCTTCCAGCAGGGATTCCAGAATTCCTTATGAGATGATAATTTGTACTCTGTGCTGTTAGTCTGCTGTTGCAGCCTGAAATGCAGAGCCACAGAAGTGTGAGCACAGCCATGGGCTGCTGTGGCAGCTCCCTGTGACAATGCTATCTCAAGGAATAATCTGAATGCAGTATGGGACAATGCAGAGCAGGATGACTAATTTTACTGAGTGGCACAGTTATGAGTCACCTCGGCTCTCAGGCAGAGAGGTTTGTGTGGTAAAGTAGTTATTTCGTGAGAGGTGCTGTATGGAGGTAAGGGAGGGCACTAGGTTTTTTTGTGGTGATTGTTTCTGGGATTATAAACACTCGACTAAACGTGATGCGCATATTCTGTTTGCAACTGTTGTAGATTTATGGAAGAGGGCTTTTTATAGTTGGTTTTCCACAATCTGAGATCCTGCATGTTGTACTGGAAGAATGTTTCTTTTTCTTTGGTTATTCTAGCTCATTATTTAATAATTATTGTTTCAATGTTAAGCGTCTCCCTCTACACCTTCCCTTGGTTTTTTTTTTTGCTTTTGTTTAATAAATAATTATTTGATATTCAATATGCTTCAGAATCACCATTTCATCTGCAATTTCCATTGCAATCTTCATGGCTACAAAATGATAATACAGAGCTATGTAATACAGATGCAAAATTTTGAAAAATAATATAAAGGCTTGTTGGAGGCTCTCTAAAAATTTAACCTTTAAGATCTTCATCTGGAGTTAAGACTTCCTTCTTGGCATAGCGATAAATCCTCCCACTTTCACTGCATTAGGGAAAAGAACAGAACCACATTTTTTAATCAAAAGCTTGGGAATTGGCCCAAGACCAAACCGGTTGCTTACATGCAGTTTTTCTCATTTTGTTTCATTCGCAGCATTTTAGCAGGAGATAAAAAGGTAAAGCAAAAACATCTGAAAAGCTAGGTGAATGTTTTTGTGGGGTGGGGTGGGGGGGCAGATTGATAACTCGACGTGTAGAGAAATCTGTGTTTTCAGGGCCTGTGCTGCGTCTCAAAAAGCACCAAGTGCTAGAGGGTTAACGGACAGGAAGCTGCAGTTGCGGCGCTCCTGAGGAAGTCAGTTTTTGTGTAACAGCCCCAGGCAGGCCGAGAGGTGGGGGCCGGGGGGGAATGGAGATCTCGGCCTCTGGGGTGACATGGATATTTTTAGTTTTGCTCTGCAGCATTTTATACACAGGGAGGGCCTGCACCAAGTGGTAGCAACGCTCTGTGATAAAGCGATTTCCATTCTGGAATAGTTTTTGGGGAAAAGGAGACATGAGTGTTCCTGTTTAAGGCTCCCTTTTCCTATTAAGACTCAGCATTTCGTGGTATCTAAAGAAATCACACTGTGGGTACATGGTTGCTCTGCTGCATGTTCACATATTTAAATTCTGGAGCAGGAGAAGCCTTCTCTGAATTCTGAGTTATTAATTTCAGTCCCTCCTGTGCACGTGCACTTTCGGTAAGTTCTGCTCTCCGCCTGCGGCCTCGCTTGCTCGGCCCAGCAGAGCACCAGCAAAGCGAATTTCGCTTTCCGCGCGAACAAAAGAACTGCTCCTGCGACCCTGGGCGAGCTGTGCCTCCTTCGGGTTCACAGCACCCAGCCGCCCTCAGCAAACGGCAGCCTGGCGCACGTTTGCTGGGGCAGGCGGCGTGCGGGCGCTTCCCTGAGGCGGGCGGTGCGCGGCCGGGCCGGGGCAGCGCGGGCCCGGGCGGTGGCGAGCGGAGCGGGGCCTAGCGCGCCGGCCTGCTCCGAGCCCGGGATGGCTCCTGCTCCCCGAGCCGCACAAAGATAATCGCTCAGGAAGTGTCTCAGCCAATCCCCTGGCGCTTTACATGCGGATTTGCCGGGGCAGCCAATCCGGGGGCGGCTTTCATGGGGAAGACAGATCATCAAGCCCAAGTGCCAAGCCCTCCCTGCCCGAGTACTGAGAGCCTGTCCTCCATGTTTTATAAGTATTGACATAACACTGTGTTAACAATGCATCCACAGAGGTAAGCCTTGCTTTTTACATTGCTTTTTCTCTAAGACCTATGAGTTGTGGGTTGAGAGTGTGATTCTCTGTGATTTCTCGTGCAAAACTCACACCACAGCACTTATATTAAGTTGGAACTGTTTAAATTTGCTTTCTTGGGTCACATGGTTAGTAGCCATTAGCCACAGCTTTATTTTACAGTCTGGCAAAGCCTTGGCATGCCTACTTCTTCACAGGAGGATGGTGTTTGTAGAGTTTATCAAGATCCTGGTATTCCAAAGGAGGTTTGTGTCTCTGAGCAGTTTGCCAGCACTATTGTCTGTTGTGTCACATGCCTGCTGGAGAGAAAATGGAAGCTAGGGAGCAGATGCATTTAACTGCCCTACAGGGAGTCAAGCAGGGATAATGGCAGACAGAGGAACAGGCAAGTTTACCTTTCTAAACAGTGAATGGAACAGCTAAGATAAGTTATCTCTGAGAAAATATGGGATTTTTAAAAACCTAGGCATCAGCAAAAAGTGCTAATGGCAGATTGTAGATATTGGGCCTAGGTGGTGGTGTGCTGTTGCATCATGTTTTTTATGCAGCTTATCTTAACTTAAAATGATTCTTGAACCTTTTTTCTTGCAGGAGTAATTAATACAACGCTTTTCTCTTTCTGAGGGACAATGTATGGTTAATATTTTGTTCCTTTAAAAGGGAGTTTTTATGCTGCAGATTTTGGACATGGAGTGCTGCTCAGTAAAACGCAGCAGTGCATCTATTTACAAATCTGATGCTTTATGGAAAATGTTTTTGAACTGTTAGTTTTCTTGTTTTGCATAGTTCAAACAAACTAATGCAACTTTTATCTGTGCCTTTTTGTTTTACATTGTATCAGCCACAGTTCTCTGTTGTGGAGTCCAGAAGATATAAAATCATGTGTGGTTCATGACAGTAGTACATGTTGTTCGTTCTTGGCTTTTTTTTTTCCCTTTTATTTTTTTTTAACTTTTGGTTTAATGCTACGTAATTATTTCAAGAAATTCCTTTCTGATCAATTCCCAAATCTGCCAGCCTGTTGTATCTTCTTAACTGGAAAAATGAGATGGGTGCTTGAACAGTTGGTAAGTAAGCAGCATGCTACTCTCTGAACATTTTTAATAGTTTTCCAAACATTTTGTTTTTACTGGGTCAGTTAGCACAGTAGATGAAGTGATGTTAGTGGTTAGTTGTGTAAAAGATCAGGTTTGCTTAGCGTCCATTTTAAGGGACTTGTACATGTAAACTGCTCTATTTGAATGCACTGTTTTTCTGATAATTTGTCTCTAAATTTTGAAGCTTTTACTTCCTGTTTACCTTAGGCCAGTGAAAAATATTCTACTTGCTGTTTGTTTCTAGATCATTAATTACCATGTTTGCAGGGTAAAGCGCGTTTTCACTGTTCCTTGGGCTTTTCGGGTGTGATGAAAGTGCTAGTGCTCAGCAATGAAGTGACCTTATGAAGCAAAGTAAATAACACTTAATGAGCATATGTTTCTGATACTATACAAAGTGTAACCTCAGACAAGCTTGCTTGGTTTATAACTAATTTAGAAACATTTTGTGCGCTTTGTAAAGATTTTAATTGTAGCGCCTGCATGCTTGTTTGAACAAGCTGTTTTTCAGTGATCACCAAGGCTGTTACAAAAGCAGAGGAAGGATGCTCTTTTGTGCTTTTAATGTAATTTTTGCACTTGTTTTAACAGTCCATACACATTCATTATTTTAGGAAAGAACTGAAAGCTAGTCTGGCTTTGCAAATGACTACTAAGCCACAGTGCATGCAAACTTTCATAGACCCTTGCCATGTATTTGGTAACGTTCTTGAACATAGCAATTTACCTCTGATTACTTGTTTGCCAGTGTATCTTACTTTGAATATTTCACTTTGGTTAAAAGCTTTCCTTCCCCTTCCCTCCCCGTCCCCCCCCCACCCCCACCCAATCCCCTAGGATTAGATTATAAGAATGTCTAGTTCAATTTGAAACCTGAAATACTGCTGGGGTACCACTGAATTTCATGTGATAGTATTTCTGTATGCAATTCTAATGCATTTTTCAGAATACATGAAAGTGCTGACACAGCTAAGAAGTTATTCTGGTTTTTGTTCTTCAGTTGCTAAAAAACAGAAATTAGATTTGGACACAGTTTTTCTAGTAGTAGTTTATACATGTTAGCAGTTTACTTTCAGCCTTTAAGAGTGAACAACATAATATTTGTTTAATGTGAGGAAGCAGGGGTAAGTGATCTTCAATCAGAAAGCTTGTATTAAAATGGCTCCCACAGGTTTTGTTAAACCAGGATCTGTTTCAAATCTGCACCTCCAGACACGCTGCTGACAGTGAAGCGCATTTGTGTGAGCTGCCCTCGTGCATGCAATGAAATGGAGCATCGTGAGTCTGCTCAAGTTCACTATTTTCAACCACTCGAGTGTAATTCTTTTATAGTTCACAAAAAACAAATGTCTGCATTGCAGCAAGATGTCTGAGGCAAGGTAGAGACAGCAGCGTTGTGCCTCGGCTCAGCCCAATGGCGCTGCTCCGCCAGCGCCGGAGCCAATTGCTGCAGCAGGCAGGTTAAAGATTGACAATTGCAGTGGCAGGGCTGAGAAAGGCCTTCTGGAAATTTCTGCCATCTTTGTTCCGTCTAACTAAAGCAAATTCAGCCAAGCTGAAGGATTTCATGTATGTCTATATTTTGGTGCTTTGTCAAGGTACAGTGTTATCACTCACTTCCCTAGGTTGCATAATAAGCTGTTTTTTTCTGTTCAGGACAGATGGAATGTGGGGTTTTGTTTAAGTGACAGATGCAGGGAAAAAGCACGTATGCTTTCTCCTCCCTAAGATTTTCCTGGCCTGGATCTTGTTACAATCACAATTAGACAGGACATGTATGAAGCAATGCAGCTGAGGTTTATTCAGCTTGCAGCAAATGGCCATTATTCTGATTATAACTAGCAGCTAATCGTATAATTGCACTGTAAGTTTTCTGGCTACCAGAGAGTAATTTGAATTGCCCAGGATGAATATGATTAGCCATTATTATTTAGTGCCAACATCCAGTTACTTTTGTAATTAACTGGACAAAGAATGGAGTGGGGGGAAAACAAAGGAGTGATCTGGATTATAAATCATGGTGAAAACAGTAGCTTTTAAAAAGCTACATGCCTTTTTCATTCTTTGCAGGCAAACTGTTTTACTTGGAAGTGAAATAGTGCTAGGGAAAAGCTGAGTAATTTCTTTAAACAAATGACACTACTTAACATATTGGGAATGAAAAAAATGCAGAGTATAAACCACTCCAAATGTAACAGTCACCCCCCCTCACAGTAGGTAGGAGTATTGAAATGTAGCAGAAAACCTACGTTGCTGCTAAGGGAGCAAGTAATAAAAGGAACTTCGTGCTCAAAAAGCAGAAATACATAGATTACATTACAAATTTAGCCCTTCATATCGTGTCCACAAACTTCAACTGGCTCGTCTTCCTGAGCTGTCTTCCATTTTGTGATATCACTTTTGCTTGAGGTTTTTGTTGTTGTTTCTGGTTTTGTTGTTTTGTTTCTCCTGTCCTGCCTTGTTTTCCAGTGGATTGTATTGTATCACTTTTCAGCTACTGGCCCTGTGGATCCAGTAGCTGAAAAGTGATAGCTGGTGGTCACTTTTCCATAGTGGTGGTACTACTCCAGCATAATTGATTAAAGGGAGATAAATCTCAGTAAAAGCTCTCCTCTGTCTGAAATTCAGGGTATTAATTTGAATTTCCTAAGTATCTTGAAAGTTGAACAAAACCTTTACCCATGTAAAATGGAGTAGACAGCACTTTTCAAATGTTGTTATTTGTGGATCCCCAGTATTTTTCCCATGGGCACATGAATCCCATTAGAGTGACTTTAAGCCTGTTAGACTAGGTTTGATTTACTTGGTTATTGTCTGCAAACCCCTTTGTGGTAGTACACTGGCTTTGAGGGGTCTGCACACTGGAAACCAGCACAGTAGGCCATCAGGCTTGGCCCTTTAAATTGTATTTAGAAAGTAATTTAAATACATTTGTTAATAAACATGTCTTGTATTCATGGGTTAAAGACTAATTTAGCCATAGCTACATAGGAGGTGAGTTTCATGTATTTGGTAGTTGTCTGTCATTCTCATGTTAACCCTTTACTGCCTGTTGTCAGAGCATCTGTGTTTCACACTGTGAGATTAAAACCATGCTGTAACAGGATGTTAACATTCTTATTTCAGCTGATATAAACGTTTACTTTCAAGCATGATTGTTCTCAAATTATATTTTTAGCATCTGAAATCTGTAGCTATTTGGCTGCCTTGCTTGGGCCTCAGCTGTATAGTTTATAGACTTAAAGATGAACGTGTAACACCAAGGATCCCCCATCCTCCCCTGATTTTTCTCTTTTGTGCAGCTATTTTAAATGGACACTGAATAAGAGTAAGGTTTTAAAAAGAGCCAAAATGTTCTTTAAATGAAAAATAGTTACTTTGCTTGTTATCACAGGTAAGCAGCTTAAACACTGCTGTACATAGATATCTGAACGAGCCTTTTGTGTATGTTAATTACTTAATACAGAGTGCTATTTACTTAATACACATGGAGCATTTTGCAGGGAATTCTGCAATAGGAAATGTAAAATATGAGGTGCTCACACTGGAGGGTGAAGCTAAAATTGAATGATTTCCTTAGTAACTTGTGACTTCACAAATCTCCCTATCTTGTGCCTTTTTAGTTAAACGTCCGGATGTCAGGTGTCCTTTGGTCCTTCTTTACCATTTCTGATATTTAGATGCTGGCTTTGAATCTTGCCCTGCTGTGTAAACAGGAGCTGCTGGTGTTGAACAAAGTGCTACCATTTTAGCTCCAGAGCAGGAGTGAGGCAGTGCAGTGCTGGCAGACGCCATTTTAAGAGCCCTGCATAAATAGCATAGCTACCGATGAGTAAGAGACTGTTATAGGTGAGTGCTCATACAAAGCTGCTATTTATTCAGCAATGGCATGCAAATAGTGGTTTTTGGTTTTAAGTTTTTATTTAATTTTTTTTTTTTGGAATCAATTATTTATCAATTATTTAGAATTGCTGCTCACAAATGTGATGCATGAGAGGCAGGAATTATCTTAAAGATGAAATTCAGTTTTAGTGCTTATAGTCTTTAATCATTTTTTTTTGTTTGTTTTGTTTTCTGTTAATTAAAAGGAAAAATTAATTCCAGAAATATGTAGTTCTTGATCTGATATTCATGTGTTATTCCCTGATGTAGATCTAGATTGTGTATGTGGGCATTAGCTGTTTCGAGTGGTTTTCCATATCTGTTAGTTTTTCTTGGTTAAATGTCAAGGTGCAGTAGTTCATCTGCAACTTTTAATTGCTCTTTGTAGTTACTATGGATTAGAGCAGCTTTATATATTCTTGTATATGTACATTTTCTCAGCTAAGTACTACTGTTAGTAAAGGAATGATTTTCCTAAACAGAAAAGTCAGTATATCATTCAGGGATGTGAAATTTTATATTAAAAAAGCCCCACCTTCTCTGCAGTTTGGTAGAGAACATATTTAAAAATTAGGTAGCTAAGTTATTTGTCCATTTTTACCTAAGTATCAATAAATCTTGTATGTTTGCAATCCTGATTTTTTTTTTCTTTCTGTGCCCAACTCTCCTCAAAGGAATAATCTCCACCCCTTCTACCCTCATTCAGACACGCTAAACTAGTTTGTATCAAACAAATTAGCTTAATGTTTTAGAAAACAAACTTCTGTTGTTGTTGTTGTTGCAAGTTTTGTCAATATGAGTAGGGAAGTTTTAAATGATTAATTGGTTTTCTGGTCATTTGACAGGGAAACTGGCAAAGCTTGTATTTCAGTTGTGTTCTTAAAATGTGTTCCTCTGTGTTCATTCATCTTAATGAGGAAATAAGAGTAGCTTTCAGAATTACATAAGCTATTTGTTGTATTCATTTAGGTACTTAATTGAGTATATTTCAATATCATTTCTGATCTGCAGCCTCAGAGCATCCCATTCATACATGACAGTAATACATGCTGGCTGAAATAGCTGCTCTGAGCCCTACAAAAATGAATTCTCAAAATAAAACTCTCTAGAATAGTCTACTTGACCACACAGTTATTGTTTCCATGGAATGAGATACTTGTTTTTAATTATTTTGCTGCTGGTCTTAATTTTCCTTTTATTTTGTTGTGGGTAATAGTAAGATAACTGGTTAAGAACCTGTTTTTCTTGAATTATTTAATTGGAAATCTTTTGCTAATATCTGCGTTTGGAAGTTTGTGCTTTATAAAGCATTTTCTGAGTTTTCCTTGTATTGATGGAGGGTGAAAAGATGTCAGCTTTAGAAAAGTTACTGTCATCTTGTTATGAATTGCTGGTATGTATTTATGAACTTGAATCTCAGAGATGACCACTACAGTCATTGCTGCCAACATTCAAACAATGTCATGTTGTGGAAGTCATTAAACATTACAGCAAATAAAGCAATGGGAGATGCTTTTGAAGAGCTGTGAATGTTCAGTATCTTTTATAGCTATGTCTAACACACTTTTATTTAACTGTTCCCCACCAACATTGGGATTTTTTTTTTCTGAAGAGTCTCTGTGGTTTTCTTATATACTTAAATGTTTGTGCCCTTAAAAGATTAATTAATTGCAGAGTGTATGGGGATGCCTCTGTTCCTCTGAGGCTCAGGTTTCATAGTGTAGCAGGTAATTGCTGGATTTTGTGTGAGTGATGCACACAGTGCACATGTGTGAATAGGGAATGTGCTCCTCCATTGCTGAGGGAAGTGGAGAACCTTGATATCAAGTGGAGAATGCAGTTTTGACTGCTCATTTATACTTAAAAGCTTTGAGAAGGCTGTTTTCAGGCATGCTTTAGGTGATGTTTGCATCGCTGCCCATGGCAGCAGTTTGGAACTGGATCATCTTTAAGGTCCAAGCCATTGTATCATTCTATGATTCTTTGTATCAAGAGTTTGCAAGTTACTTTGTTCACCTTGCAAGTGTTTCTGAAGAATCTTTCTCTTGTTTATAGCACTATTGCAAGAGCACTTTAAAGGGGGATGGAGGAAATGGACTCAGTTTCCTAAATTAAGCTCGTTATATGAGTGGGACACACTCTGAGCTGAAAAACCCTGCTATGCTGTAATAATAGGTAGGAGTCCTGCCCTGTAACCCCCTGCAGTGCTGGGTTTGGGCTTTGGACACTGAACATCCTCAGTCAGTCTGAAACATCTCCTGGTGCTTTGGCCAGGGGAGTAGGAACAGTTCCTGCTATGGTGTTACCATCGTGATCCATCACTCCCATTTCTCAGCCAGGATTCATGCACAACTCTCTGGATTGTATTACTCATTTGTACCAACTACTGTATCTTTCATGTTGTATCATGTTCCCCTGTGGTTGTTTTAAACAAAATGACCTGATAGATTTGGATGAGTCTGGAATATTATGATGGCTTTAATGTAACTTAAATGTGAGCTGGTAAAAGGGTGGTGCCCTTTTTTCCCTGTGTGGTTCTCTCTCATTTTCTGCATGTCCAGCTGCACAGTGAGTTACATTCCAGAACTGATTTGGATAAAATGGACATGATTTCTGGAACAAGAAGTTAAGGACTGGGGAAACCATTCCTTTTAGTAGCAGCCTATGTAAAATGAGCATAAATGTTCAACCTAAGTCTTGTAAAGCCTTGTGTGTCCTAGTCTGTGTCTGGAACTGGACCTGTATTTTAGAAGCAGTTAATATGCACTGCCAGATTACTCCAGTCTTACAGAATTACTGGGTATGAATACATATTTACCTGTATGCATTATTGATTATATATACATGATGTTTTAAAAATATGGGGTGTGTTACAGTTTGGTGATATTGAAATAGGATTTTATAAAGAGGGAGGGGAAGAAAAAAAACTCCAGTGCAGCATTGGAAGAGAACAATGAACCCATCCCATGAGCCCATCCCTTCCCTTTGCTTAGGAGAGGAACAGGCAAAGGCAAGTGGTGCATGAAATGTTTTGGTGTCTGCAGGCCACTGCCAGCTCCTCTTTGCTGAGGCCCCTGGGAAAGGGTGTAACAAATGTGCAGGATAATTGATCTGCCCATGCATAGTAAATGTGTGAGCATTGTAGTATGGTTGGCTGTGTTGTGCATTTAATCTGCCCATGCAAAATATATCTGAGAAGCATTGTGTTACAGTCAACTGTGCTACTACATGTTTACCATAATTCTGGTCACAGGGGTGCCTTGCCTTGCTCCTGAAATGATCAGAATAGTCCATGAGCTGGGAGGTAGATGCTGGTAGAATAGAACTTCCCTTCAGTGTTTTGTGACTTTAAAGAGCTTATTTTGTAAATTATTTCTATATCCAAATGACAAAGAATGAGGATTTCTGGCATTCATGGAACTTTTCATGGACCTTCTTAGCTTTGGGTTTTCCATACACTGAGGTTGGTTAATTGGTATGTAAAATTTCTGCTGATGTAACTCTACTGTTTAGAACTGTGAAAGGAATTGCAACCCAATCCCCCAGTAGCTCATAGTTGATTAAAAGTAGTTTTGTCAAGTAGCAAACTAAAAAATCCTTCTGCTGTTAAGTTTTACTTTGTTTAGGAATCTTTTTTAACTTACACCCGTAACAAAACTCCTGCTAATATAAACTGTTTGTCAGGCTGAAGAGTTTCTCTGGTATAAATGTAACCAAGACCTCATTGTTGTTTCCAAACTCTGATGAGATGTCTCAGGCAGATTTATACAGGGTGGCTAAAGCAAAGGTTCCAGCTGCCCTCTTGGCCCTGTCCCTGGAGCTGGGGTGGCTGAATGGAACCTCAGCCATAGCAGCAGAAATTAATAATCTGCCATATCAGCAAACTGGTATCAGCAGCAACTTCCATTAACAGAGTGGTAAATTGTCCCAGTACAGGAGAGGATCTACGTCCCTCATGTTGTGCTCTGGTGGACTCTGCAATACCTGCCTGAAGCTCCAGAACCCCATTTGTCCTTCATTTTGAGTTTGGGTTTGCTTCAACATTGTGTGTTTTCTTTTACCTTTCATCTAGGACAGTCACATCTCCAAAACTGTTCTGTAGCTCTGTGTTTGTTCTTGTTCATTTTTCCTCTCCCTTCCATCTTCTTTCCCCAAAGTGACTTAATAAGCCAAATTAATTGAGTTGTTTTCATGAATGGCATCACTATAGAATATCACAAGTAGAATATCAGAAAGTCAGATGTACTTTGTAGTAATTTAATTCTGCCTGGAGCAAATGAAAACTGTGTCAAATTGAATGGTAACAACACTATACTGTTTACTCTTTATGGTTAATAATTGGTGGAATTGTATTGCCAGTAGATTATAAATATTCAGTTTTCTGTTATACAGTCTAGTTACAAAATCCTTAAAATTATTTATTTAATGGCTTTTAAAATTATATTTTACGTTCTAATTTTGCAGGTTGTTCTGTGTTGCTAAGTCTGTTACTTTAGCTAATCTGTTCACAAATGCTGATGAGCATTTAAATGTTGGCAGGCATCTGTCCACATGGTCTATCTGAGATTAGGAGCTGCAAGGAACAGAATTCCTGTTTGTCTGTCACACGCATACAGTTCATACATACATTGCCATAATCTTCAGTACATGTTACAAGACTGTCTTTGGTACAAAAATGTAACTTTTGTGCTTGGTAACTTGCAGCATATATGTGTACCTGGATTGTTTTTCTCTGTGGTTTGATCAATGTATGCTCTGGCAAACAGCAAACCTTTCATTTCATCAGAAATTTTAATGTAGTTGTGTTTGAAAGTGTTGAGTTGAACTTAATGGATAGAAGTAAGTAATGGGATTAATACAATCTATAAAGTATTCTAATTCACCTTTTTGAATCCTGCAGCTTGGCTGAAGAGGAAATAAAGGCAGAGCAGGAGGTGGTGGAGGGGATGGACATCTCCACTCGATCCAAAGGTGAGTAAGAGGAATATTTCAATTAGGTTCTACAACACAATTATTTGTAAACCAGGATAGTGAAGCTGTGTCATCTACCATGAAGCTACTCGAGTGGAGACTCAAGATTCACTGTATTTTTTACAATTACTACTGTATGTTAGGAAGTGTTTTAATTTTTTCCTTGGTTTTCATTATATATCAAATCTACACACACAAATATTTCTGTGTTGTTTCAGGTTTATGAATAACTAAGGTTGAATTACCAAAAACCAGCAACCTCTTGTATCACTTACCATGGCTTCCTTTACAGTAGTACTTCTAGATTGGCAAGACAGGAGAAAGTAGCAGCAGCAGTAAAAC